>DWKA01001693.1:0-11902 GCA_018249155.1 Panoquina ocola ocola | reverse complement strand
AACTTAGCTCAACTTGGTCTAGAGATTTCATTACTTTTTAGAGACAAACAAGCAGCTCTATCGAGACTTGCTACTTTATTACAGGATGTTTTTGGTGGGATATTTTTTACAGTTTATGTTCATTCCGTCGTACTCTAACTTAGAATAACACGCAATTGATTTAGACCACGTGTGGTTCTCGTGTAATGTTTTTAAATGTTGATCAACAATTTATTTTTGCTTTATGAGTTACAGAAACAAATATGTGTCCTCAATGAGATCATTTCTTCCTTTTTCTACTTTCCTTGTTCGGTATTTTCGTCAACTACAATTCTGCCATGTTGCACCCAACATAAAGATATCAGTAAAATAATTAGAATTTTTCTGTAGAATTAAGATTTTTAATTAAATAATATTTTTATTGAATTTTAATTTAGACATCTATTGAACTTAGCAAAAAATAAGAAGTTAACCATATCGATAATATTGGAACATATAAAAAACATCGGGAAAAATTGTATGTCTCAATTTTTATGCTAAATAACTACGATCGTAGGCGGTATAATCGCGTCTTTTTCAAAGTACACTTAAACTACATACTGGCCTAGGACTTCCTACCGCAGAATTGGCAACCCTGGTCATAGGGCGAACATTGCAACACGTGCACTGCCACACGTGACCCTACAGACAGTATCGGGTTCGCAAAGAAAGAAACCCTGAATCAGGCCGGACACGAGCACCTTAGTAATGATAAATCTTAGTAATACACCTTGACCTCGTTGTGAGCTGTATACGTAAACAATGGCTTACGACTATCATCTAGACTAGTCTAAAGCTGACGGTCCTCTAGGCGACACAATATGTTGCTATATACGTCTACGATCACACACACACACACGCACACACACACACCACATATAACCTCAGTGATTACGTAGATCGTGCGTTTTATGTTACAGTTCTCATTTCGTCATCAGGGTTATCACCCTGATTTGTATTCTATACCTAATGGTCATTTCATGATTATTTAAACTTAAAATGCGTGAATTTCTTTTTCTCAGTGAATTTTCCTCAAATTATCTACACTAATTCTGATTGAGTTTCGACCACTAGACAAACACTCGTTGATATAGATAGGTATGTATATCGATCTTCATATAAAATTATCGCAAACTTGACATCATATTAATTGAAATAATTAAAACAAGCCACTAGATCATACGTGATGAATAACTCTATAAAACAATATCAATGTAACCATATCGGATGATTGTAAATGCATCGTTTTCCTTGCAGAATCTCAATGCCGGGGTCGCACTGCGCGTAGGCGATACATATGGAAGATTCAAATAAAATAATTACAAAAATGCACTAATATTATTCAGTCCAAAGTTAACTCTCTTGCTTGTGATGAGATCCATCTGAAAAGGAGCTGAAAAACGGTCGAAGGTATGTTAACATGTCCCACCATTTGGAGGTCCCAGGGCATCATTTCATTCAACGTTACTTCATGTAAATTGAAAGCTTTTTCAATACTGCCACAAATAAGCCTTCTATCATATGGTACAAATAAGAACTTCAGTTGCTTAACAAGTAATAACGTCGTACAGTTTAAATATTCTAGTCTATTCTGTCAATGCGCCAGTACGTCACATACCTTCCTTGTCCCAGAACCTTCTTCGGCAATGAGCTTCACTTTAACGGAAAATTAAATAATTTAGATCAATACAATGAGTATCACCCAATTACTAAAAGTTATAGACTGAAAAATCCTCTTAAAAACTAACATGGATTGCCAAATATGTATATTTTATGGGTGTAAATATAAAAATACCAAACATTGAAAAAATCTTAAGTCATTTTTTGCAACTTAATGACGCATGGTCAATTCAAAGGAACCTTCACTGGCGGTTTCCATAAGCCATCACAACCACTAACCCGTTAATGGCACTTGGGAACTTTCCACGTTACCGCATTACAGAATAAAATACAAGCTGGGCTCCATGTTTAAAATTCAAAAAATAATTCCAAAGGGTTTCGAGTTGCTTAACGCGGACTGGCTTTGAATACCAATGCACCAGCCAAAAGTGCCGAATTACAATAGAATAGACGAACAAACTAAGAACATTGATCAGTTGTGTAACAGAGCCGGCCCTTGCGAAACGAAACGCGGTGCGTTAAGGTTACTATCGTCATTTAATTTTGCACGCTTTCATAATAATCATTTGACATAAACGGCCCCCGATGATGCGAACGCGACTGGTGTTATCGGAGCTTAAATGCTAAACTTAAAAGCTCTGTTATAGGAACAAACTTTACTAAACCTTATCGAAGCTTCTAGCTCTACAAGCATATATAATACTTTTAGATAACATACATTATACCTAGTCAATTATTAGTTAGTACATACGTAGTGATATAGCCTGATAAATGCTTACCACATTCAATAACCATTGCTTTTGTTGCATTGTTTAGCTAATTGTTTAGTAAATGAATCAGATCCAAAATTATCCCATCTTTTATGTTAGACCAAATTTGTATTTGTAATACAGTAAAAATTTTACTAAACACATCATAGACCAACATTTTTATCATCTTGGTAGGAGATTTATTTTTGCTAACACTTCAATATTGTTAACAATTGTCTACCCCGACGAGAGTAGGACCTGGGATCACTCACTCCTTTACCAACTAAGTTTCGAGGTCATCAATGAACAATAAGAACCCTGTTCGCATATTTCTGGCTATATAAAAAACGAACTGGCTTCCGAGTTTCCGTTCTAAGCCTGAAATAACGCTCGATCAATAGAACACTTTTTACTTTCCACAAAGCATTTGAAAGGTATTATACGGGTTCACCTAACAAAGAAACCCTATATAATTTGTCGGTTTCCCTAAACGCTTAATAGGTAAAGGATCGCTCAGATCTTATATATGAAAAGGACGGACGAAATCACGTTTTGCTCGTTTTAAATGAAGTTTCGAGGTCAAACGCTATTCACGTAGCAACCGGGTACAACCGAACCGATTCAACCCCTTCAATCTCTATGCTCTGATTCGTACGCCGCTTACACGTGGCAACGCTAACGTACACTTTCAAGTACCCTCCAATTATTTTTGCAATTTATTTTCACGACGTATTTCAAAACCCGTCATAATACCACGTTGATTCTTAGAAATAACAAGTATAATACATAATCTATTGAATAGATTAGACTGTATTCTATTTATTCAATAATTAATTCACGCTTTGTATTAACAAACAGTTGTAATTAATATTTATCAAGTGGATGATTTATAAAATGCTCTACCAACTCCAGTGTAGGCAATCCAATCAAAAGGTTAATTGTTCACAATTACGTTTTTGCTTAATTTAGCATTTGCGTATTATTTTGTTTACTTTGGTGAAACTGATACTTAAGGCCTTGAACTTGCGGTGTTAGGTCACTCTGATTAAATAACTTTCAATGGTCCCCTTCTGCCCTTTGAATTCTCAAATCACAAGGCCAATGCCATAAAGAGTTATGAAAGAAAAGCATTATATAAGCCCTCGCTTTTGGTTAATGTAATAATAACGGATCGAATCTTCTCGTGGCGATCTCCCTTCGATATAAAAGTATAGTTAACGTGGGAACATTTAAATAAAAAGTTGTTATTATACTTAGCAACTCAGTGGCGTATTGATAGTCACATTGGGTGTTATTCTGACAAAAACAAGTTATAAGTCAGAAGTAAACTCAGTCATTCCTGTTTATCTGAAAGACACGGTATAGTTACTAATCGACAAGTAACTTGGCAAGAGTCTGAAAGAGACGTAAGATGTGCAGAAATGTGTGTCTCTTTCAGGCTCATGTTACGTGTTATTGACTATAGACAGCGCACGATTAAACAGCGGAGAAAATAAGAACTTCCTCGAGAACAAAGAATAAGAAATGATAACAAATCACATTTTACATTTGTTATAATATAATTATTGGATATTTCTTAGGATTAACATTCGAACGTAATACATTCCTATGATAGAGAGTAGGTTTTGCTTAAAAATTAAAACGAATCAAGAACAATATCGTATTGAAATCATTCAAGTTCAAATCGTTATAACAGCTGTATATCTCAGTAAACTAACAGCTGACTCCACGGTGAAATTATTACAGTAAGTAATAGTAATAATAATAATGGTTATGTTCGTCATATTAAATTAATTTCACGTAATTCTTGTTAATATGAAGTACCGGTATAGATTTCTACATCATATTGTTTGATTATAACACTGCATATAAATTATGTATCGTAGAATAAATATTTTATGTTTATTTCTTCTTTAGTTTATTATTTTCGTGATAAGTTCATTAATGATCTCATTGCGGAGTCGGGAATTTTGCGAGATTAAAAAAAATGTTGAACCAAAAAAAACTATCTTATAATAAATATATTTGTCATAATACTTAATATCCGTCAAATTTTATAACTTGTTTTTGTTGGACTACTTTTCCACGATGTATATATCCGCTGTGTCCTATATTCATTAATATTAAATTATTTCTTAAATTTATATGTATTTACCTAATTATAATATATTTTGTACATTTAATTACCCTTTAAATAAATTATCAAATCTTAGTACATAATAAGTTGCCTAAGTAGTAAATTTTAATTTAATTACATGATATGTATTATTACATGGTTATTTATTTATATTTCATTAAAACATAAAAAGTTCACTTGGCCATATTTAGGTAGGTACTACTTACTTGTACTTTACCAAAAATATGGTGTTCTACATATAAAGTCAATGATACAATATTTTATTTATACTCAACCTTTTAACTTTTGACTATTTTTTTAAAGCGCACTGTATACGACATTGGCTTGTGTGTCATTCCAAACATGCCTTCTAATTCGGGAATATCACAGTCTTCAGGTAACTCCAAGTCGTAATTGTTCATTAAATTTGCAAAAAATAAGAATAACTCCATGCGCGCTAATTGTTCACCGAGGCATACGCGTCTTCCAACGCCGAATGGAATGAAATTATCAGGTAAATGTAAAGCGCCTCCCTCGAGGAATCTTTCAGGCATGAATTTTTCCGGGTCAGGGAATAATTCCGGATCCATATTTATTTTAATTATCAGCGGAACTATGTGAGTGTCGGCTGGTATGGTATATCCATTAACGTGCCAAGGCCTGCAAACGATGCTCTGATCAGATATCAATGTTATTTTTTACATGAGAATATAAATTATATTATTAATGGAGATGAATCACTATAAATTTTAATTATGTTAATAAGTAATTGATCGGATTATGTAACCTTGGCCACGAACAACGGTTGTAATAATGATCGCTGTTCCTAAGTAATATAAGCGTTTCCGTGCCTCAGAGGAAACGTTGTCCATTCATTTCCTAATATCAGTAGATACTGAGCTTTTATTTATTGAATAACTTTTGTTACGTAGGTATATAACATTGTAATCCTCTTATCTAAGTTAAAGCTCCATCCAGCAAAACTGAGCGCAGCTGATGGGTATAAACTATCAAATTACTTTTATTAATATTAATCAAATAAAATGAAACAGAAACTTGCCAAGATTACGATCACAATTATTATTAAAAACTACCTTTGTATTAAATAATATGTTGCAACATCGACTCCAAGGCAGTCAAAAATACGAAGAAAATATCACTGTTCACTATTATCAAATACTGACGTATTTATGGTAGAAAATCGTGAAAAAATAATTAAAAAAAATGGTGTGGGATTTAAATACTTACTCGGCATTTACGTGGGTTGTTCCTAAAGGTACAACCGACACCCTACGCAGTGTTTCGAATATGACGGCTTCCAGGTAAGGCAACTTAGGCCGATGCTCCAACGTCACACGTTTGTTAACATCCACCACTTTGGCTAGCTCCGCTCGCACCTTCCCAGCCACTTTAGGTTCCCTCAACATGAACACTAGAACCCAGGCCAAGGTGTTTCGAGAGGTTTCCATCCCCGCAGAGAATAGGTCATTCATCACTTGTACTACTTGTTTTCCTAAAATTTCAAATGGATCCTTTAGCTTCTATTATATATATTTTTGGTGATGATGGTGGATTATGGCCTGTACCCCTCACGATGTGAGATGAGACCCGAGCCCAGAAGTGGGACAGATATGGGTTGCTATGATGATACCATTTACGATATACCTACTCGTTGGTATTGTCATTAATTTTTGTATAGTGGACAGTAGTACACCGACAGATCTTAAAGTGTTGTGTGCATGATGATAAGCAAGTACTAACTCGCCCACACGTTTAAAAAAAATCAATTTACAGGGCGAAAGTTGTTTCCTTTCACCTTACAAAGCTGAACTTCTTAAGCTTTTGTGCCTCTCATCCATTTAAGTGTTTTGTTAGATTTTCCAACCATCATACTCGGAGCCTTTTACACTCCAGAAAGAGTTACTTAAAACTAGCAGTTTTGTTATTTGGTTTTAGTATACTTAAAAAAAACCTGGATAGCCTAGTGATTTGAACGTTGGTCTCTCGAATGGGAGGTCGTGCGTTCAAATCCTGCACGCACCACTAAATTTCTAAAAGTTATCTGCGTATTACCAGTTAATTATCACTTGCTTCGGTGAAGGAAAACACCGTGAGGAAACCTGCACACCGAAAGTTCTCCGTAATGTTCTCAAAGGTGTTGTGAAGTCTACCAATCCGAACTTGGGCCAGCGTGACGGACTATGGCCTGTACCCCTCACAGTGTGAGAGGAGACCCGAGCCCATGAGTGGGATGATTATGGGTTGCAACAATTAATGATGATGATACCTTCATCAGCATCTGTGAATATGGTTTCCTGTGCTTTTCCTGTCTTCTCCATGTGGATCTGTTCCAAGTAACAATCCAACAGATCCGCTGGCTCGTGGTACCTGGCAAAATCCGAACGTTTTTCTATCCTTATCCTGACGTGATTTTCGTGAAACTTGCTTATTTCGTCTAAATTTACTTTTATCTCTTCCATAATAGCCATCTTTCCAGGAAGTTTCTGGTAATAGAAGTTCAATGTAAATGAAAATTATATATTTCTTACGTATGTATCTTATAAGTGATGGTCCTTGATCATATTATATTAAATCTATAAAACCCAGTAGCGTATCATAGATACTCTTCAAACGATGTAATATGGATTGAAAGCTAAATTCCAGGACGGATTAACAATGCGGCCATAGCCACTATAATCTAGTTATATCCACCAAAACTAGTAATGTAATGCAGTGGTAGTATTTCAAATGTATACGCGTGTATCTATAGTTTAATGAAAGACATACTGTTAAAGTCACTCACTAGATAATAAGGCACGTGTTCACCTATATGAACAGCTCCATACAAGTTCATTCCTTTTGAGACCCTTTGATTAAACGTTTCAAACGCTGGATCGTCCTTTTCGAAGCGGAAACTCATCATCAATTGGCAAACAACATTATGTAAATGTCTTCCTAAAATTTCTACAGGGTCCACTGGGGCGCTATTTTTTAACTGGAGTTCTAATAGTAATTCTTCCACTTCCATCTGAAATGATAAAAACTTATAAGACTCTAGTTTTCGCCTGCGTTTGATTTTATTTTTGATTTAAGGGATAAAAACTATTCTAAGTCATTTCGCCATTTCTTCTCCTCCATGACAAAGCACCTTCTCGAAATGGTAGTAGACTAAAAAAATGACGTAAATGTGGCACCAAAATGAATAAATGATTTTCATTTTCATAAAATAATTATTATACCATTCTTGTAATCTTAAAAACTATAAATTGTCTAAAAGAATTCAATGAGTCAATTGCATGTACACGTAAATACAGCGCTTATGTGGAACGGACTTTACGTTCATAACGTAGCCCAATAGAAACGCAGTTCTAAATTTCAGTACTTGTTTGTTAAAAGAAACAGCTACGAGATCGACAATATAATACTATATAGAGGATTAGTAATGAAGTTAAAAGTCAGACTAAGCAGCAAAGTCTTACATAGACTAGTTACTGTTACGTCAGATTTACTAGACCCTAGATGTCTGCAATATATGTATGTATGTAATCTATACTAATATTATAAAGCTGAAGAGTTTGTTTGTTTGATTGAACGCGCTAATCTCAGGAAGTACCGGTCCGATTTGAAAAATTCTTTCTGTGTTAGATAGCTCATTTATCGAGGAAGGCTATAGGCTATATAACGTCACGCTAAGATGTATAGTAGATTTTTTCCCGAAGCGAAGCGAGGACGGGCCACTAGTACTTTTATAAGAAGATACTTTATTGCGGAGATATTACCCCATGGCTCAGATAGTAGTTACGTACAAAGCGAGAGGTTTGATTCTTAGCTGGGACGAGATTTACATGTCCTGTACCAAAATATTTGTTTTTGATAATGGTGTAAATAAAATTTATATTATAATATTATTTTCTTTGCCACCCTTGAGGCTTCAAGTCGATACAAGGTGTCGGGGGTAATTTTTTCTTTCGATTTTATATGCAAATTTTCCATAGCAATGTCCTATGTTTTTTGACACCGCTAGAAACTAGAGATTTCAACAATTTGTCAGAAATTTGTTTAAGAAGTTATTTTCTTGATGTGCCATAAAAGTGGGTTTTCAAAAAATGTCAATACCTATAACGAGAATAAATAATCGATAGGACCTGTAATTTTCCCAGGAATCATGTTAACAGTTTAAAAAGCAAAAGTAGCAGGAGAAAGGGGAGTAGACAATCGTCCGTACTTAATATATTTTTCCTAGTATTTTTGTTAAATTTTCTTTCTTTTCCAATGAGTTTTATCCCTGATCAATTTGTTTTTCGTTTTCAATTATTAGCACTGGTCTACAATATTGTTGTCGAAATTGTCAAAATCCACCCAGCTACTTATTTAGATGATACAATGTATTAAAAAAATTACAAAGTGACCAGAAACGGACGAAAAACATTCTCGTCGTCTTTTAAACAAAACGCCAAGTTGCACTTTTGCTGTAGTGAACAACTATGTTTCTTGCTTTGTTGACTTTATTTAGATATTCTGTTCGAGCAAACCTACGCTTCACGTCCGTCTAGTATCTTAACTACGAAGAAATCTATTTGTACTTCCTTATCTGTCTTACTTGCTACAAGTATCCATACATGGAAGTAGATCACAGCATACACAGCACACAAACTGTACCTACTGAGATTGGGCGAAAACTTCTCTGACTGACTCTGAACAGAAAATGTCTGAGCTAAAACCGAGCTACATCGGAATGATTAAAAAATAAATGAACTAAAATACCGATGACTCACTTTATTCTTATTATCGTAACAATTCGCGAATCAGCGCTAACGTTAGAGTTACGCTCGTAAACGTGAATCAGCTGCAGTCAAAGAAAAATCAATACATAAAGTTAACTTATAACTTTGCTGCTTCATACCTTAATACTGATCTTATATAACGTTTGAAGTGAATTAATGTTGAGTTTTAATTATTTGTGACACAAATATATTCTAATTTAGTCAAAATTAAAAGTTTTAAGTGCTAATTAGGAAGACAAAATTGAATTAGCAACAGTGTGAACATAGCCGCAGGTGAATATCGTAGTTAACCGAACATCGCTCCAGATGGCGCAGTGTACTCGTGATGTTGATACATACTGTAAGGGCGTGTGAGTGCTTGTGTAGAAATTAAGTGTTTTGTGATAACCCAAGAGCTCATGGGAGTAAGAAACGGTAAGTCTAACAAGTTAAATCTATATCCCGGCATCCACAATATTTGCAAGTCTGCAAACTTTACAGGAATCGCGTAAGAATTATGAAACCGTACATATGTCCGATCAGACGTATAATCCGACCAAATTTAGGTCGCGACTTCGATCTTGTGCTTCCTATCGCTCCCGGTCGTCTCAATTTAGTCGGGTTGTATTCCCGCCATCTTGTGGCTGAAGCTTACAGGATTTTGTATAAATATATATCGATCGAAAGCTTCGCCAGCCCAGTGTAACCCAATTTCTATTTCACTTCCTTCCTGGGCAACACTTTGGGCGTAGGAGAAACACCATTCTGTATCGTAATTCATTCATATTATGCTAGATTATGAGTCATACACGTTTGTTGACATAGTAAAAGTTAGCTTTTTGGCAGTAAAAGTGAATTTTTCGGTTCCTCCAAGGGGTGAATGACTCGGAAACTTAATTAGAAATACGGAGGGGTATTACTCCACCCTCCGTTAGCGTATTTATCTTCGTTCGCGTCTTGTGGCCTTGCTAGAGGCGCCTACATGACCGTACTCAGTAAAGTGACATCACAAATTTTAAATAGAATTTATAATGGTTTTTAGGAAGTCGGTCGATCATTAGTACGCTCTGTTGTTGTGTTATATTTCTTCAACAAACAAGTTTCTCAATTAGCTATGTCTGCAGTATGTCCTGTATAGTTTTATGTAATCAATGCATTAATGAATGTTCTTTATCTAATTGAATTTCAATTGCTTCTAAAGTGATTTCTTAGAACGATTCCTGCGATGGAATCCTTGATATCATTGAAGTATTTTAATTAATTTTATTTTAAAATTATATTATGCATTGTCATTACTCTAAAATTTAAGTTTATTATGAGTACCTAATATGTATACATTTTATTTATTTTTCTATTACTGCAAATTTTACACTTTCTCCCCTATTTTAAAATAGTATACTTGGATCATTTTTATTAAGAATCTTGTAACAAAATCCTTTATCTACTCATTCATAGATAGGGTTGCCAACTTTTTTTACAAGAAATAAAGTATATTTAGGTCTGAGAAGGAAAGTAAACAGTATTTTAGAAAAATTAACAGTATTTTATTTTTTTATTGTTTTAAAGACATACTTTTTAGTGCTTCTCGCACAACTTATCAATTTAGAATCATTTTTAAAAGCTTCGTAGGCCTCACGACAATCAAAACTAAAATTAAAATAAATGAGGAGCTCATTTTTAATTAAATTTAATGATGATCTATTTCTGTCTTCCCGCCACTTTGCATTCATTACAGAAAAAACTCTTTCTGTAAATGCTGAGGTAGCGGGAACAGAAAGTAGATATGAGACAATTTTAGTAATATTTTTAAATTCTTCTGAAGTGTTTACTAATAAATGACTCCACTTTTGGCCAGTACTCATTTCGAGAAAATCTTTGTCTTCTAATAATTTTTCATAAATTACTTTGAACTTTGTTAATTCTGAATATAAATCATCCATAGCAATATTCAGTTTATACAAATTTAGATTATCTATAATTTTCTCAAAATGATCAAATGTGATCAAAGACTTTAATGACAAACAGCTAATCAAAGAAAGCCAATTAGTCTGATTGAAATCAAACCATTTCTCTAAATATAAATTTGCCTTATCAATAAAAAGTATGAAGTTATTAATAGTTATTTTAAAAATTTCTTGGGAGGACTCTGAAATAGTTTTTAATACTTTTTTTGTTTCATGGCCAAAATACTTATCATTTTTTCTTTGGATGAGCTCAGTCTTTAAACCAGTCATAATGTTATAAACATCTAAGATAGTAACATTATTTCCTTCTAATTTTTTTATTGTTTTATTGAAAACATTTAATATATGACTAGCATAAAGAAGATAACAATGAACTACACTATTTTCCATTTCTCTATCCAACATTAATAAATTTTGTATAACCATTGGACAATCAACATCCAAACTAACAAAGTAGTTACAAATTGGTGTCCAATTAAGTAAAATTGTATCTATTGCTGGTAAAAGAGATAGCCAACGAGTTCCTATGTGTCTTTTTATTTCATGAAACTCTCCTTCAGCAAGCGCTACGAATCTTTTTAATTCTTCTCTTCTGCATGCAGAAACAGAAAAATGGCTATAGATTTTTAATATTATGTTCTCAATGTCATAATGTAAACAATTCATAGCATG
>DWKA01001692.1:0-11908 GCA_018249155.1 Panoquina ocola ocola | reverse complement strand
TCCTGAGATTAGCGCGTTCAATCAAACAAACAAACAAACAAACAAACTCTTCAGCTTTATAATATTAGTATAGATACCGTCACATAGACGAACTAAACCAAAACATAACCTAACTTGGAACATCACGAAACCCTCGAACATTAGGAACAAAACACCCACCTTCATAGTGGACTTGCACGCCGCCTGCACTAGGAACCCGTTAGCGGCGACACACAGGCCGCCGAGCGCCCACAGCCGCGCGGCGGGCGCGGCGCGCCAGTGCGGAGCGCCCAGCCACGACAGCAGCCGCAGTCCCGCCGTGTAGTGCAGCTTCATGCAATACGCTTGCAGCAGGATCAGCGCGTACAGCAGGTACACTGTTAGCTGGCGGCGGTGGATGGTATTAGGTACACCGTCAGCGCAGGCTGTCGCCGGACTCCAGCACAATAAATAGGTACTGAACAAGGTCTGATTCTTAAAATGTTTTTGTAATATGCTCCAGAATCCACAGGCGCGTCATACCTACATTAAAAATGCAAAACTGCGTTGTGTGTAACGTCACAAAGATTATCGACCGATTTCGATGGTTCTTGTAATACTTATTGTATAGAGATGTTGAGGGTTGCAGGGTGGGAAACAGAAAGCCTAGGGCAAGTAGGGCAACAGACATTCGGGACCAGCGGTGACCATTTATGAATTGGTCAATCTGCTCGACGTCTGATATGTATGTCAAAATCTAAACATACCTTATGTATATGCTTGAGCAGCATCATAACGCGCACGGACACGTTGTAGCAGTAGATGACCATCACCAGCGAGAGCGCGAGCTGCGCTATGAGCAGCGCGCGCAGCACGGCCGCCAGCCGCTGCCGGCCCTCCCTACTGAGCGTGAACACGCACCACGCCATGCCACCGCCTCATCCTCCCGCATCCTCGGCCGCCGTCACTTACCGAGCCTGGCGGGGCGTGACACACCGTGGCCATGTTAGAGACGTAGGTAGTTAGGTTGAGTTCAGTGACGTCTTCCTACCCTCAATAATTCACCGGTAACTTACCGTGCCTGGCGGAGCGTATGTAGGGTAGAGATGTAGGACCTTGGGTATGTTGTTGAGTTCAAGAGGACGTTGGAATGTAAGTTCTACTTTAAATTATATAAAGTAAAGACAGTACAAAGACGTATTTTATTACAGTTTAAAGCTACTGAGAATTCAAGCCGTTTCAATTATAATTTGAATAAGAAAATTTAGGCTTTATACAATTATTTAGTAGGTTATTTAAACCTTGTATTGAAATAAAATACCATAAAAATTTACCTTTTTGTCCAAGAGATACATTATACAGCACAACTTTCTCGTAATTATTTTTCATAAGACAATTATTTTGACATTGAAAATATAGTAGGCACAGAGTAGGTATATTTATTAATCAGTTATTAGTTACCCGCTGCCCGATGACCTATATAATTCGTACCATATTAAACAGGTCTGTGTAGGTAAGTAGGTACTACAGCTACCTACTATAGAAAACTATGAATTACCCATAGGATATATTACGCTTAGGTATATAGGATATATTACCCATAGGATATAGGTATTGTTCTTTCTAGATTACGCGGGAAATGAGGGGACCTAGTACTGCCTTCTGGTATATCGTTATTGTTACCAAGCTTTGTTTAATCGATGTTTTGTTATGGCGCTTGTTTACTTTAACGTTACTGTATTATTGCAAGTTAACCTAGCTGGCTGATTACATTTTTTATTTAATTTAAAAAATAAAATTTAAATTGCCGCTTGAATTCAATATCCGCCATTTTCTTGTTCTGTCAAACAGAAAATATGGCTTGATTATTTATCTTTCGGTGATAATCGTGATTTAAGCTAAAAAGTGAATTAAATAATTATAGTTTACTGCCAGTTCTTTTTCAAGATGGAAGACGTGCCACAGAGAGTTAAAGTGGCTTGGAGTGATAATTTAAGTTATAACTCAGCGGAAGAAAGAGGTATGTACGTCAGTGTTTTATGCAGTAGATATTAATATAATTATTATGTAATTTTGCGAAATATCATTACTATATTTAACAAGCGTTTTGGAAATTATAAATATGACGTAGGTATAGGTAGGTACGTACTTCCGTCAAAGTATAGGATTTTAGTTTTATAATGTAAGGTACTTCCGTTTTGTTTTTAATTATATACATTTACTTAACAATATATATTAAAATTTACCAATAGGTCATGTGAGTTTTAACTCCACTATTTATTTTAGAAAAAGAACGGCTCGCTCAAATAGAGCGGGAGCTGGCTGCGAAGCCCAAGAAGCCAGTCTACGAGCCCGAGGAACTTCAGAAACTGATTTCTTACATCATGAAAATGACCACCCTCTACGACCTTAGAGATGACGACTGGACTGATGAAGCCAAGAAGGGTATAGAGGATTGGATCACCGAACCTCGGGATCTCATCCTCTGCGTTTATTTCAAAGGAGACCGACTGAAAGCTGGGAATGATATTCCACTGTCCCCAGTTTATGACTTGACGTACTTTATTCGACAACCCGATTACGTGTTCAAAGCCGATACCTTTCACGATGATGTAGTGTTCGGCACGTTCGTTGATTCAATCGAGGCGAATATGATTCAGATTCTTGAGCTCGTGTATGCTCCTTTTTTCTTTGGAATCACTGCTTGGCCAGAGAGTGAGTACTTTATTTTAATATTATAGTTGAGAATCGAACAGGTAGAATTCTATTCACAATCTAAGTGACGCGAATATCATTTTGAATCGACGCTAAATAAGTAACTATCAGGAGTTTAAATCTCTCATAAAATTATTTTTTTCCCCACTTTCAGGTGTCAAAAGTGACTTCTGCTCCCAAATCCACACTTTTCTAGCAAAGCTCACAGACATGTACTACAAGATGCTGGGCCTCACCGTTCTGTACATACCTCGCGAGGGTCAGCAGCTCACCTTCGAGAGGGCGAGCGCGGACAGAGAGCTGGTGAAGCGTTTGGAAGGAGTCGTGGTCTACTGGACCCATCAGATCAAGTCGTGTATCGAAGACAGTGCATCCGTGTCTTCGCAAAAGGAACTTTTGTGTCCCAGCGATGAATATGACTTTTGGATTTATAGGCGTGAGTGTTCATTTATATAAATAAAATATAATATGTAATAAGTATATTGTATTATAACATAGATGCACGGCAGTATAATATTATTCACGAAATAAATTCTACGTTTCAGATGAAAATTTAACAGCTCTTCTATACCAACTCCAAAATCCTGCTGTTAAGCATATCAAGAAAATCCTCGTCACGACGCATTCAACGTTTATTCATCAATTTCAATCGTTATGCGAGGAAATCGTGCAGAAAGTCGCGGAGGCAAAATCTAACATCGAATTCCTACAAGTAATAAAGCAGCCTTGCGCCGTCCTCGAGTGCGTCGTGGACCCCGCAGAGATTTCTAATTACATTCCGCAAATAATCAATCTGTTCAGATTCATTTGGATGGAATCTCCGTACTACAATTCGGAGACCAGAATCACTAATTTGTTCAAATCCCTCAGCAATCAGATAATAATATTGTGCCGAAGCTACGTTAAGTTGGAGGAGCTTTTTGACGGTGAAACTAAGAAGGCCATGGGCGAATTCAGTAAGTGCATCGAATGTTGCAAGAAGTACAGGGAGATATACGACTTGATGGCGGAGGCGCACAGTGAGGTGAAGCCCGGCAGCTGGGAGCTCGACACTGGCGCCATCTTCAACTACATCGACTCGTTCGTTCAGAGATGTTTTGACATGCTTGATGTGTGCAACTGCATGGTTATCTTTGGCAGGTTAGCATAATATATAATCTTATTTCAATTCTTAATCAGTTAAACTATCAAAATCAGTCGATTTAGTAGGGTTACCTAAATAAATGTACCTATAAAATGTGATTGTGTCAGGATTGATGAATTGGAAACGATAAACAAGCCAATGTTCGGCGGGGCGCGCGGGGACCAGTTCGAAGCCAAGTGCGACCAGATCGAGCACATGTTCCACGACGCGCTGGACGACGTGAAGGCCGTGTCCAACACCATCCTGGACGTGCAGGCGCCCTCATGGTACGACGATATACTGCAGTTCAGGGCCACTATCAAGGATATTGAGGTTGGTTTTCATCAACTTAGTTATAACCAAGATCTAAGTAGATCACTAAGAACAGAAAGTCAGTTTTCTGAAGCTTTATTTGCCCTGAAAAATATGTTAAACTTATTATACCTACTTTGCGTTTTCAGACAATTATAGAGAACTTGGTAGAAACTGTATTTGAAGGCGTTAATCACGTGGAAGAGGCTGTAGTAGCGCTTTATTCGTTGCACAATTACTCTAAGAGGAAGAGTTTGAAGCGTATCTTTAAGAAAAAAACTGCTGAAGTAAGTACCTATACATGTACCGGTTAAAACGGGGAGTCGTGAAAACAAAATTAAATGTCCAATGATATACAAAAAAAATCAAAGGTCCATTTCATCAAACACTTCAACTGAGTAGTAAGGTCACAATGACATCTACATAAAGTTATCACACTACCAAAGAATGTTTTAATAAAATTGTCACAAAAATGTGTATACCAATAGGTGTGGGCGATGTTCAGCGACGAGGTTCAGGAGTCGAAGAAGGACATGGTGGAGACGCGCAGCCAGCACCCCGCCGACCTACCCTCCTTCGCCGGGAGGGCCGCCGTGCTCAGGATGCGGAAGAACAGACTCGTCTACTTGAAGAAGGTACCTATAATGCTCAAGTTGCTTATACGAAGCTCAACTGAAATCAGATGCATTATGAAGATAATTCGATAAATTTCACTGAGGCATACTTGAATTTTGCAGTAGATATCTACATTTAATAGATGTAGTAAGTATCTAAGTTACCGCATCTGGTCAAAATTTCCCAAGAATTAACACTGATAAGTTGAAATTGTTTGATTATACACTAAAGGTATCACAAACGCTTTGTCTAACGATGGGATGAATCCTCTCGTTGATGCTTCCAAGTACAAATTGACTAAAATATATGAAATTCAGTAAATTGTCAAATGTTCCCAGGTGATGACGGACGCGTCCGTGTGGCTGATGGCGTGCAGCAACTCGGAGGACGTGATCGGCCACGTGAACCGGCTCACGGGAGCCATTGACGTGGCCATTAGGGAGCTGTTTATCTCGTGGACGGTAAGACGCGAGGGACATCAAATTTACGACTCCCATCATATTGTCCTCAGACATTTGTTCCTCGATAAAACTTAACTTTGTAATCTACAGCACAATTTAGATGAGAGATGTGGAGCAGGGCTGAACAAAACACTGATGAGAAAGAGTGCAGAGAACCCGGGTCTCCTAGAATGCAATATTGATATGTGAGTACGGTAGAAGTTTAATTGGTAACGCTTGACATACACGAAAATTAGCTAGAAGATATAAAAAAATTAGACGTGTACAGTTAGAACTTTCAAGCTTCAAGAAGAAATGATGAAGATTCCAATCCAACCTGTAGTTCTATATTTTGCTTTCAGAAACATTTTGGACCTTTGCAAAGAAGCAGGCCATTGGGAGAATCTTGGACTGGATATACCTCTTCACGCTTACCAGGTTAGTAACACACTACCGAACGGTTTTGATAACATAAAACGTGGAAAGCGAACCGAACCAGAGACATCAAATTATATGAAGTTGAATGCGCCATGTTTTCGCTTCGCAATTTGATTTATTGCCTACGAAAGATACAACAGTGTCAATAGCATTTCAATAAAAAAAGATGACATGTTTCAATATGTAAATTAATACAAATGATTAGGGAATCAAATTAGACTAGGGTATAGGTTACAATCAGAAGTGGGTGAGAATCAATAAAAATGATCGTACTCAAAATTCAAAATAGGAAACATGTTTTTATCCTTCTTTATATTATAATTCAGGTGTACATGAAAAGCAAGACGGTGTTGTATGTGTACGAAAGTGTCCTGGCTGTGGTGAAGGGCTACAACAAGATTCTTGACGCACTGTCCGACGATGAGAGGCAGTTGTTCAAACCACTGACGACGGTAAGTTTGTATTTGTACCTACAGGGAACGCGATAAGAGAAATGCAATTTCTATAATATGCAATTTCAACTTAACAAATATCAACCTTAATCTATAATGATCTACGTTGATTTTTGGATGAAAAGAATTATTGATAACGTCTTAAGACATTATTAATTGCAATGGAAATTTAACTGTACGGAACTAAGTTAAAGTTAACCCCAAAAAATGAAAATTCGCTTTTTAGTTTGGCTTTAACAGGGATAGCGAAGTGACGGTTTCAATTCAAAGCGATATAATTGACTATTACGAGTAGATTTGATAACCAAGCCTTCGTATAAAGATACAATGGATAAATGGGATGTAAAATAAGCAAAATATAACACACTTCATATTTTTAATTAAATACACATTTAATCCATAATAGTATAATAGTCAGTACAAAATAGGTATTTAGATTTAGACAACTAGTAAAAAGCCTTATAAATTAAATAAATAAATCACAATCATTTCAATGGTATCAACCCAATAATTTATCCCTGACTCCTTTGCGCGTACAAATACAAGACAGAAAAGGGAACAGTTTGAAGAACAATTTTATCTCTTAGTATAATACGACACATTAATAAGAGAGTATAACATGAAACATTGAATAGCTAAACAACTAATATTAATTCTATTAAAATCTTTGAGATCATTAATTAAAGCAAAAAAGTTTAATGACAATCACTGGCTTCCTTCACCTAGACAGTCAAGCAAATGATTTGTCATATCTACTTGTTCTATCATCACAAGACAGCAAGGACAAGGTAATTTAGTTCCAGTCTCATTGAAAATTTGACTTTCATCAAATTCATCTTCAAAGTCACTATCAATAATAATAGTTCCTTCCTCTGGTATTGTAGTGTTATTTTCGAAAAAGGAAAGGCATTCATCTAAGTGATCATTCACAGTTGTATTCAATTTCTCACTACAGCATGGACATATTGTCTCTTTAGCTGTACCAGAAGAGCTACAACCTGGCTCTGTGTGGTCTGGTGGATCTACTAAAATTGGAGAAGTTTGTATCTTATTTATTGTAGAAGATGGTATAAAACTGTCTGATTTTCTTAATTTACCATTGTTTTGGTGTTTACTGGGCCTATCTCCTGGATCGTATGATTTTCTTGATCTTTGACAATTTACGTCAGTCTCACATTCTAGATCTATTATATGGTTATTTATTTCCGGCTTGTTAATAATTTTGTTTGGCTTACAATTTACTTCATTTTCAGATATAATGATAACAGTTTTTTCTCCACTAGAACTTCTATTATCACGACAACTATTGGTGTTTTTAACATTCTTGTCTAATTCCTTTTTCACTACTGGATTACTTTCCTTCGACAGTTCTTCTATTATACCTTTATTTAAACATTCATCTAAATGCTTATTGATTTCACTAGAGACAATATTACTGTTACAGACCGGGCAGGCAACGAAATTACTTTTTGTGGGTATGGCTTTTAATTTTCGATCATTTTCTGATTGTGTCACGTCAAAATCTTGTCCATATAGGTTTTTCAGCATAGAAGTAGCAGTAGTCTTGAAATAATCATCTATTTTCTTTATTTTTGATGGTGGCGATTCAGTGGGGTGATCTACTTTATGTTTCTTAGGATTTGATGCTATCATTGAATTATTCTTTTTTGGTACGGGCTTGGTATTATTTGTGGTTATCTGCTTATTTGCCCAAACATTTCTTACTGTTTCTATAACGTCATTAGATATAGACTTTTTATTTTCATCATCATTCGGTTGTTTTGAACCAATTTTTTGACCCGTTCCATTAAAAAGAACTGGTTTTGACTTGGTTACTTGAGGATTAAATATTACATTTTTCTTGTTTATAACAAATGTACTATTGTTATTGGTTTTGATACCTTGGATCCCTTTCGGGTTACTAATTACATTGCTTGTGTCTTTCAAAATTGGTTTAGTAGGTTTGTTATTTTGTATTTTGTTCTTATTACTGATATCCTTATTATTGTTGTTGATGTACTTTGTGATATCAGCATTAGGTTTTGCAACACTAGCCTTTTTACCATTTTTATTTGTTTTATCGGGTTCTTTGATCTTGATAAATTTACCTCCACAGTTTTTTTGATGACTCACCCACCAATAATCGTTAGGGCCTGGCGCCCGGTTACATGAACGACGCACTATTCCAAAGTGAGGTTTACGAGACTGACATGGCCCATCACATCGCCACCAGTGTGTTTGGTACAGCTCAACCTGTAAATCCAATTTATTTTATCATTGTCTACAGTCCTACAATCGTTTGTCACAAGTGTCCACGACCGTCAGAGGACGGTGGCTTATCCCATAAAAAGGTGTCTATGTGCTCAAGTTACAATGCCCTATATGTACTAAGTAGATGTAGATAAAGTAAAGTTACGTAGACAATTTCCAGTTGAAATATAATTACAATTACAATAATTGGACCTACTAATAACAACACCAACTACTACCGGTGTTAGCAAGCCTTATTATCTCTTTGCAATATGTATGCAGCCATCCATCGTCCCGGAGATAACCACTTGCCACAGGGGCGAGCGGAAGGGATTAAAAAGAGAAACGAAAAGAAACCCCAAAAAGGACGCCGCCGAGCTAAAAATCAAACTTTACAAACCATGTATCGACACACCAGCCTCTGCGGAGACCTTAAGGTCGCAGATAATCTGGAAATGACACTTTCCATCAAGACTATGGTTATACATATATAATTTATAAGAATCTTATTAATTTCCGATGTTAAATACGAATACCAGTTTCGAGCGAAAAGGATTCGTTAGGGAATTTATTTGTGATTTTGACTTCAAAATGGCTGTCGGTACCCTCTGCAACGAGTGTCCCGTACAATCATTTATATCCGAAGACAAGCAGACCTGGTGGCAGTGGCTAATGTGAACGATGTCTTTGCATCGATTAAACGCGAGCCACGAACAAGTAGTAAAATGAAGTCAACTCCTACTACAGGCTTGCTAACACCGGCCATTACAAAGCGACAACTAGAACCACGATATAAATTTAAACCTTAATTCTAATACATCACTGAGTTAGAATAACTGTGTTAATAAATTAATTAATTAAGTGCAGCGTATAATTAATTCATAATTCCATTTATAGCGACACTTGTTTCGTAAATACTTACGGGAATGTACACACAAATCTAATCCAGTGACAATTAAACATCTAATGCTGCTTGGAACAAAAGTTAAATCAAACTGTCCATGGAGTTGATTAAATGAAAGATCTGTGCTGTTAGACCAATATGGTGACATATTCGTCTGCAGTCTACATGGCACAATCGATCGATTGTTTATTTGTAAAGTAATGGCAACAATAACTTGGTATTAATATACAATTTTGAACTACCAACTTCTAAGAATTATGATATCATATTCAATTCATTTAAAAATAATGAATTCTAATTTATTGTGATGATACAATATTTTGTTTTATGAATAGTTAATGATAATTTTATACATCCAAATTCAAAAATTGAATGTGAACATGAATTATTTTGTTAAATGTTAAGATGAAGTCCAAATAGTTTACTTAATAATAAAGTTGGCATTGTTATATAAACTAGGGATTTGCTCTAAAGTAGAAATTCAAATTTAAATCAATATATTGAACGGTAACTTTACATTTTCATTTTTAATTATTTTCTTTAATTTGAAACACATAAAATGTAGCTTTCTGCAATTACTTTGCATGTGAACTCTAACTGTGCCCAATACTCCCATGTACTTTTACATGCATTCATTGTACTTAAAAAGGGGTACAAGGTTTACCTTCCCCCATTTATAGTTAACAACTTTATTCTTTGTATATACAAAAACCGATACTCGTGGCTATATTTTCGTCTAAAACTCTACACAAAATGGCCTCTGCCATTCTGATGTGAATTGAACCTTACACCAAATGACTGGACACATCACCGCACAACTTTCGTACCATTTTTATGCAGTACATTAATGTATGGAATACTGATAATTAAGAGAAGTGCAAGCAAAACTCACACTGCAGTTGCTAGTTTCCAAGTGACTAGAAAGTAATTTGATATATGGAAATGGTGATGTTCATGTGTGGCATTAGGTGTCCAACTTATAGTATTTTTTAAAGATTTCAGGACAAATTATAACATGGTTATATCCGTTCTTTTACCGACTCTGAACAAAAAATGGTCTATACAAAGAATAACGTTGTTTAATCAAGATATTATTATATCATTATGTTGTGAACTTAATGTCGATGAATATGATAATGAATTGGAATTGGATGAACTGGATAATAAGTTCTGTAATATCTGTCCCACATGTGTCGGGACATTTGGTGAAATTGAAATCTGTACATATTTACCTCAAGGTGGAAACTATGATATATACTAATATTGAGATTAGCAGCTCTGTTTATCCGGTGCATGTGGGCTTGGAAGTTGGGTCCGTGGCCATCTCTGTCTCGGTCTCGGTTAGTAACAAAGAGATATGCATGGATCATCTCATGAAGTAGTGTCTCCACCATGTCTTTTCGTGGACGTAATTTTAGTAATGGTTCACTCAGAGCAATATCGCAGAGTCCTCCTCTTAAATCATATCTATAAACAAAGGAATATAACACTCCAAAAACCTTGTAAAGATGACAAATCCAAGGCTCAAGTTGTTGTTAAAATTAGTGCATTAATGAAATATAATATAACAAATACAATGGTAAAAGTGAGCTTTGAGCAGTTTTCCTTTTATGTGAATAGCTAACAAACACTAAGCAATCTAGCCATATGATCACTGTTGCCCAGTAAAAAAGCATTATCATCACATTTCTGGTGAAAATATAGTAGAATTAAGGAAGAATTGCTAGAAAAGTAGCTTCCTCAATGATCTGTTAATTTAATTCAGTGGTAGCATGTTGGACAAGTACACCTATCCTCCGAACCAGATTCCTATGAATACAGTCAGATTCAGAATAGGTAAAACAGAGCCCATTCTTTGACCTTCACCATCTGCTTCTGTCTCCTCCATAATGTTTACTATATAATCATCAGAACCCTACTGATCTAAGTGATATTTTTACCAAAATATAGTTACAGGGAAGCCATTAAACTAATAGTTTTCCATTTAAAAATCTTTAGACATTTGTCCCACTTAAATATACTTAGTCACAAACGATTTAAAATGTCAGTCCACCTTTGAATCTCAGACCAGTTTTGGTCTGAGCTTTTAGTAAGAAAAGTCCACTGAAATGTCATAATATTACCTTTGTAATATTGAACGCGTTTCAGTCGAGATCTCGAAGATTGATAGTATGATTTTGAGGCTGTTATTAAACAATCCTTTCGTATAATGCGTAAAAGAGCTAAATAATTTGTCTAGCACTCTACGATGAAATTTTAAACTTGTTGCTACTTACGAACATACTCCCGCACACGAAAACATCCTTTTGCTCCATCTGACAACGCACCGGCTGTGCAGGCGGGCCCAGAAGAAGATTTTGTCAAAGTGCAGAAACAGCGCACGTACGCTGGGTGTAGGGTCTATCAGCTCCAGCTCTGGATCCCCCAAGTTCAGCGTTCCAGTAGTCATAGCTTAGATTGTTACACTCTATATGAGTAGAAGGTTTGAAGAATATCTAAAAAATATAATGTTTGAACTATTGTGATGGTAATCAATCAATAAACAATATCAGCTGGATTATCAGTTTTTTTTTTCGGTACGGATTGATTGACAAATGCAAATGTCAAATTTCATAATAATGATACCAGCACAGATCACCCCCAATAGATACCGCATTGAAGGCGACATGTTTTCATCGCACATATGTGCGTTGGCACTTAC
>DWKA01001691.1:0-11910 GCA_018249155.1 Panoquina ocola ocola | reverse complement strand
GGGAGGCGCGGAGAACCGGCCGGCGAGTGGCGCGCGGCTAGCGGCGGCCGAGCGCCGAGCGCCGCGCGGCCACCTGTTCGCCGCCCCGCGCCCCGCGCCCCCGCCACCCGCCCTCCGCGGGCTCGCGCCGCGCCCCGACACCCCCGGCGGGCTGCGCGCGCTGCTCCCTTCCCTCCACTCATTCGTTCTGCGACGCGTCGTCTCGCCGGCCGGCTTCCGCCTCGCTATCGCCCGGGCTCATTCGCACCGCGTCCGCTAACCGTACAGCTCCGATCGCCCACCGCACCCTACAGACATGACGGAGAGCACGGAAACCCCGGCGGCCGCCGCGCCCGAGAAGACTCCCACGGAGAATGGCACCACCGAGACCCCGCAAGAGGAAGCTCCCGAGAAGGCCACCGAGGAGAAGGAAAAGGAGACCCCGCCGCCCAAGGAGATGCGCGCCGTCGTGCTCACGGGCTTCGGCGGGCTCAAGACTGTTAAGATTTTAAAGAAGCCAGAACCTTCGGTCGGCGAAGGTGAAGTCCTGATTCGTGTGAAAGCTTGGTAAGTATTTTATATTCATTTTATCCACTTATTTTTAATTTTCGCACAATGACATTTTAAGTACGATAATTTAAAACGGAATTTTGATTAGCATTGATTTTTATTTAAAAGCGGGTACTTTCGGTTTAATGCTATTGTACTTACCTGCGTATTGGTACTTCATTGGTGTTTAAATGAACAGAATTTGAATGGATGTGTAGTAACAGTATCTTAAACACCTATTCAACGGCATATGGTTCAAGAACTATTTGGAAATTAATAAAAAAAATGAAGTCGGGTTGCCCATTTACCCAGTGGCATGCCGACGCGGGCGGATCCCACAACATCGCAAGTCTCGCCTGCCTCATTACCATCTGCCGGTGCCGCGCGCCGTGTTGCACAGCTTATGCACTCGATTGAAAATTCTGCACGCACACTTCCATCCAGTGCCCACACCGCCCGATGTACCCTGTTAAGCGGATTTACACTCTATCGACCGCTGCGATGCGGTGACGGGCCTCATCCGTGCGCACATTAAACTCGCCCAAATTATTTAGCACGGCAAAACCCATTAAAGTAATTCTATACCAATAAAAGCCAGCGCTAAAAGTGGCTAAAACTGCTCGAATTACCGTGTTAAAACTTTCGTTATTAATCACGTTTAATTCAGTGGACGCAGAAAATGAATGTCATGTTGTTATCCGGCGGGACCGATTTCGTGCGAAAGGGAGTTTAAACGTCGACTGACATTGTTCTTTGTTCGTTTTTATCGCTCCAGTGCTTCAGATAATACATCGGCCAGTCTCGCCGACAGGCTACTTACGAGGACGACATACGATTTATCTGCTACTTTTCTCGTTAACGTTAACTGCCACTTGGTAACAGCTTTAACAAATTCACTTAACGTCGCTTAACTGTAAATGATAGCTTTGGAAATATTATGGGATCGGCGTGAATAAGGTTTAAACTCGGGAGTCGCAACGGAAATTGTTCCTAGAGCCTAATTGATGCGTTGATGTCTAATAGATACACCGTTAGTCACGTACGGCCGGATCTAACGTTACCAACCTTCCTGCATAATCCAACTGTATTTGCGATACTTTATGAAAGAATTATTACATTCGTGAGTAAATTAAGTTTAGGTACCCAAAGCCGGTGCCGAAGGCAAAGGAATTTCCGTTGCGCATTTTTTATTCACACCCGCGCTCGTCGTATTCTACCTTCGGGCTTTAAGTCAAAATTTTAATCTTAAATTCTTCGCAGCCTGTAATAACAATGTAGATAAAAAACATTTTACCATTTGGGAAGTTCTAAATTTAGTCCTACCTAACGATGATTACCGTGATCTTGTCGTTCCTAAAAAAATAAATGAATAAGTACTGATAAGATAATCCTTAAGTAAATTTGGTTATGATATATTTTATCTACAAGCACATATTGCTTATCGAACGAGGATTAATCGGATCAAAGTCATGACGTTCCTCGTGGAATGGGAGGTATGAGGTGTTTAAGGGTGGATGGTACTGCGTAGGTGTTTACGCGAGGTGCGAGGCAAGGCAACACAGCGCATCTCCGTTCAGGCTAAATATAGCACGCTTATCGTCGACTTACTATATGTAAATGACCGCGACATACCCGACACCAGCTGCCGCGAAAACGAACCGACTGGACGCGTCCGGACCAGGTACCAGATTCATGACTACAATTTACAACTTGATCACAATATTCGGAAATTCATTGATTATTTACCTATTTTCTTGTATCAATATTTGAAAACCTTTACCAAATTTCTTAAAAGATATTTTTTTCTACACCGTTCGAAAATTGACCGATTAGGGATATCCAATGAGCTTTATCAACTTCAACTAAGTCTAAACATGTGGGCTTTGTTAGTTCAGTTAATATAATATTATACGTAAGAAATATTCAAAAGTATTTCTGTATCCCGGTCATTGTACGTGGATAAAAAAGGACGACATCAAGCATACATCTAAGTTGCTCTAAATATAGAAGTTTGTTCCAGTTCAAGGGTAGCCGATGGCGTGTGTTTGTAATCGTAACATAAACAAAACGACTTGACTACATGTTTAGAGTCTGTTGACCCACAATTAAATGCCCATTACGTAAGACTACTGCTACCGTGTGGGTACTGAAATGATATACCTACCTATAAAATATGTTCAAACATTTCTCACAGATTAAACAAAATTCGAGCAGATTAGTTGCTTTTAACCTTAATATTTCTAACAGACGAATTTGGAATAGTTATGAATGTATTATTATCGACGTGATAGATAAAATCAAAGAAACAAGAAACAGCAAATTACTCTTTATTAAAACATCAGTTCTCGTAGAGACAACGGAACTCCTTAATTTTAACGTAAATATCGAATAAAAGCATAACCAAAGAAATATGAAATCCATAAAAGCTTCAATGAAATGTAAACAAAAAAGTAGAGCAAAAAGGGTAAAAAAAGAAATGATAACCCTGTGCGTTAGGTTATGGGAACCGAAAAATAAAAACGAAGAAATCGTAAAATCAAACTCGAAATAGGAGTAGAGTAAACACGATGAAATATATTCGAGACAATCGGGCATTCTATTGGTGCGCAGCATACAAGGGCTCGTTGTTTAATAGCGCTATTAAATTAATGACATGACATGTAACTGTTATAGGATGAAATTCAACCTAATACGAGGCATGGCGGATGAGTGGTGTAGTCTTTGGAGCCGATGCGCCACTTAATATGTTTTTGTACGTCTTCACGCCGGGATTGTACAGATGAACAACACCATTATACTCAATTAGGTCAAGCCAGTGTCAGCAGAAGACGTCTTCCGAGAACAATCGTGGTACTCACGTCACGCCCTAAGTGGTTTCTTTTTCTGGATGCTTTGTTAGAAATCTTGTAGGGTGGGATTTATTTTATGATCTATTTCTCTCTGTTATACATTACGAATATGAAGAGATATTCCAGTTTCCAGACATTTAGTTAGATTGAGGTAATTTTACGATGTCTTTAACAACTTACAAAGATAATGCAAAATTGAAATGTAAGCATAAAGATACGGAAAAGAAAAAGGGTGTTCTTTAAAATGGATAAAGTTAAGATAATTTACTGTTCAGAGGCAATTTTAAATTTAAAAGTGATATGAGAGTGATATTTTTAACAGTTGCACACATGGTATTCGTTGCGGGGTTTGTCAGGATTATTTTGCAAAATATTTCCGATCTTATCTGCTCTGTAAATATGGCTAGCTTACTAACAGTGCGTATTCTATTGCGATCAGACAAGCTCGGGGTGACCATCAGGTCGTTACGTTGCATCGAAAGTGCGTGTTAATTGCTTACATCCTTTCCTTTGTTGATGTATCAATCTAAATACTAAAAATAGCATCAGCCCCTCGAGTGCTGGGACCGGGCTCTATGGTATAAAGTGCAGTATTGTGCATTTTAATGGGCTATGAAGCCGCATAAGACGGGAGAGTTGAATTTGTTTATTACCCTCTTCCTTATTGAGAGCGTCTGCGCGAGATAGCTCTCTTCCTATGAGTCACTAGAAAGTTATGTTCTTGAGCTAACTCGGTCCGAATAACTGGCTGGTGTACCTGACTGCAGCCACGAGTGGGAGGACTCGCCTCCTCGGCTGCCTACTATATTTTATTCATTATTTGCCATGAGCATTACATTTTATTACAAACTGGTTTAATAGTTAAACTCGTTTAATCAGGTATTATATTGGGCGAAAGAATGGTCATGATTTTTTTCTGCGTTTATTGACTCCGTTTACTGACGCGTGTAAGAAATCGATAGCAAAGTTGATGAGACGTAAGTAAGTTACTAAACATGCCAGATAAACTAAACCGCATAATTAATAGTACTTAGAAAAGGTATTATAGTATTATTTTCGGAGTTTTAAAAGTATCGCAACGGTTATTTATTTGAATCGTATCTGACTGAATGTAACAAATGGTTTACCATTTGGGTATAAATGGAGTAAAATCTTGAAATAGCTGGACATTCATACTAGGCTTACCGTAAACAGGATATTTTATTCCAAACCCGGAAATCCCGTAGTATCTGGTAATCCAGACAAGTCACGACCATCTGCCAATCCCACAATAACAGTCGAAACATAATCCGAGTAACAGATCAGATAATAGGCGGATTCCATTGGTGTAGTTTTTCAAATATCTTTCGCCACAGTATTGTTATATCAAATTTAAAATTCATGAGAATAGGAGCCTCGAGAATAAGACTGACGTATCTTGCATTCTTCGTTTTAATTTTTATGCTACACATCAGAATTCTAATCTTTACAAAATATTTTTTTTATGATTTTAAATGGTGGTTAATCTTTAGATTGAGTATTTTTGACAATATAATTAATGTCCGATGCAATATTCAAGTGACCACTAAGTTGAATAATACTGCTCACAACGTACTATATCTCCTGGAATGAACTCGGTTAATATTTTCAAGCCGTCAGCTTTATCCCGTCATCAATCAATCATACACGACAATGTGGTTTGCATTCAGGTCATCGCAGCAATATCTGGAATATTTCTTATGGTCACTGTCGACATGCCAGACGTCGTTTTAATTTGTAGAACAATCGCAAGAACAATTATAATGAATATGGGCTATGTATGCGTCACAGTCTTCTTGTATGATACACTGGCGCTGATGAGTCAGGCTAAGTTAAGCTGCTTATCGATATTGACTCAACCGACCACAAAGAGCGAGTAGTGACGAAACGGAATGATACTATTGCACGTTTAATTTATGTACTATGTAGCTTTGATTACTGAGGGTGTCTACGATGGGGTGCAATTTCAATGGACATCATTGACCTCGCCTGGGGTGGCGCGATTCGTGTATAAATCCAATTGATGATTCATACTTACTTATAATTTCCCGTCGCGTGTTCATTTGTCGTATTAGGTTTCGATATACGTCATTTATATTGCCTATTACCAGTTATATTTCATTTTTTGATATAAATTAGACTGGTAGTGGTAACTTTATTATAGTTGTAACTTACCTATACTACAATATCTAGTTTGACTATAACATCGTCTGCGTTTTAATACTTACCGACTATAACTTAGTTATAGTTATTTACATTAGTGAAAAGAGACGGGTCAGTTCTTTGGCAGCTGACGGAAAGAGGGTGGTAGCTAATGGTTATGATATTATTAAATCATATACCTACTTAATATTAATTTTCATAAAATATAAATCTCATACATAGTTCCATTACTCCTCAAAACTGACTGCTGTCGGTTCCTATAATACCCTGATCGGCTGGTATAAGATTGGGATTTGGGGTCAATATTCTGGACCGTCCGAATAAGGCAAATGATTTGAGAGTGGTAAGATTAGTCGGAAGTTATTTGACTTAGGACATGTGTCGCGGCTATGAAATAAAATCCTTGATCACAGCAGATGCGACGGGCGCGGTCGCTGAGAGCCGCCCGGGGGCACATTGTTCGCGAAGTCAATGAACTTACGAAAATGCTTCGTCGCATTGTACCCGTAATCGAGTCAACTCAGCTCTCTACATCAGTACATAAATCTCATTCCAGCTCATTCCTATAGTTTTTATAACTAATCTCTCGAAATTGATGTTAAATCTCAACAGCGCATTGTAATAAACGATGCACGCCACTTTTTATTACTCGCGGCGACATTTCGGTTCGTAACTCGTAATTACTCTCAAAGATCGATCTATCGATGCATATCGCTGAAGTATCGCGCTGGAGGAATACGTATTCCATTTGATTATTGCTCAGGCTGGCTCTCTATTTTATCGTCATCTATTTGTCGATTGCTGGGTAAATTGAATTGGAAAATCCCGTGACTCGACGCTAGCATGAAAAAGGGGTGTGGTTGCGTTGCGCCGGGCTCGGGGTGTCGAGGGTGCCGGGGGCTGCCGGGGTGAGGGCTCCGTCTGGCGGGGGCGGCGGGCGCGGGCCGAGGGGGTGCGAGCGCGTCAGATCAATACTGTGCGTCCCCCCCCCACCTACCGCCGACCAATCTCCGCATGCAAGCCCTACGTCTTTCGACGCCAATGCTTTTTTATAGCGCCCATTAACCATGCTCCTCGATAAATATATTTCTTAAAGCATGTGTTCATTTTTACTACGAGAGTATAGTATGACTAGCAGTATTTTGTACGATTTGTTGTTTAATGACTGTCTGTAGAGTTCTTTGACTTGGCTCTTATCTGCTCGTTTTGACCTCGGTTTTAGTATCAATCGATATAGAAACTGTACGAGACTTGTACCTACTAGTAGGTAGGTAGGTGGGTACTGGGTAGGTAGGTACTTAGGTAGGTAGCTACATCGCGTGCGGGTAAAACGGTAAATCATTTGTTCAACAGGTGATTGTTTTAGGCATGGGTGGGTAGGTGGCAATATATTTTTATTTTTCGCTTTTAGCTAGTTATTATTATTGTGAGTTTATAAACTTATGATTTATGAACTTGAAGAAATACTTTTTGGCTTCTTATTAAAGCTAACTGCATTGTCGGAGTAATTAAATCGATTTTAATGTTGTATGTTGCCGTTCTTGCATACAATATGAATTAAAAAGATATTCAAGTCTCAAACTAAACCATATGTTTCATTCGTCATCAACGATCAGTCCGTCATCATAATCATCATAATTATAAAATTGGCATACCTAATTATGTGTGTATCTACTACCTAAACAAAAACTAAAAAATAACTAGGTAGGTACAGTAGGTAGGTACTTAACTACTTAGCTATAGCCTATAATCGAAAACCAAAAAGTGGATAGCTACCTACATAAACTCGTATTCTGCGCCGAGTGGCGAGACAAAAAGTCTGCCAAGGATTTTGGGTTCCTTAAAATTAATACAGTGCGTAAGTTTCTCAAAGCGAGGTGCGGTACGGTAGCTACATCACAGACGTGTTTAGAGTACAAATTCCGGTATAGGAGTCGTTGCGGATCTATATTTAGTTGGAAACTAAGGTTCCCTTCTGTTCCGGCTGGGATCTGACGTGCGCCCTTATATTAATGCTTCAACGCTCATCTTTTTTGTGCTCCCTGTCCCTTTCTAAAGCCACCATTATGATATTTTGGTAATAAACACAGTCATGTTGGGTGTCGTGTTTTTATAAGGCCCGCATGTGGCAGGACAAGGGCTACTTTAATTCACTGGATAATCATTTATACATTGTGTGATACACGAGGCCCTATTCTATTATATCAATATTTATTTATTATTTAACAAATTATTTATTATTTATATTCCCACCCTTTGTTCACACCGTTGACTTTAGTTCGAACTGTTAATACGAATTTTCTGCTACATATAATTAAAAAATCATAATTTAAAAACTTTATTTTATAATCTACTGCTATTTTACAGTTCCTAATCCATTTTAAGTTGAAAGGGTAGAATAATTTCATAATAGGATTATGGCTAGTTTCAAGTTAAATGACTGCAGTGCCATACAATTTTACAATTTTCCATATTGGTTTCCTCTTTGATTAGTAGTTTTCAATCCGTATTTCCTCTTATGTGTCACTATTATTTTTAGAAAGATTCCATGAAATGTGATATGTATTTTGATAAATTGATGTTGATAGCAGTTGTTACAACAAATGACTAATAATGATATTTGAGTCACAAACACCTGTTTATTATTTATTATTTTAAAATCGTTACAAATATAATTTAATTATTTAGCGTTCAAGATAATGAAACAATTTACAAAACGTAACATTAAATTCCTTCAACTTAACTGCATATTATTACAAAAAATATTTTTACAAATTTATTTATATACGTAAAAAATAACTGGCAGCTTAATAAACACGAATAAAAAAAATATCCCTTGGCAGTTTCTGAATATTGTGACCTTACCTTATTAGTATGCTCTGCGCTCAACCATCGCCGAGCGTACAAAGGAAGTATGTACAAATCGATTCACCGGCTACTGCCCGGTGGCTGTAATTTCATTAACATAAATTTGATCTACCTTAAAATCTTGTTTGTTTACAAAAAAGCTGTTTCATTCTTTTGTTACACACAGCAACCTGCTATTGAGGTAAAAATACTTTGTATAAATATTACCTTCTATTGTAATAAACCACGTAAACGATTATGAAAGTGTACCTGGTGTTATCTTTTACAAAGAATACCTTTATCTAGATTTAGGAGATATCTTCGAAACAACTCATCCGATTTTAAAAACACTTCGGTTATTCGTCGAATCCATTACTCAGTGCATCTCTAATAACAAGCATATCACTCAACGTTTATAGACGTTGGAGTGTAGTTACTTGAACCTTCGAGAGCGGTGGTCATTATCGGTTAGTTTGTAGCCTGTCTTACGAAAGCGATAATTGTTCGGTTATCAATCAAAGTCTTCTGTTATACGTTTCCGATCGCTAACAAGTACAGAGCATCTATTGTCGGTCTTTTTCTGTACACTGCACAATAAAATCATGTTACATTGGAACTGAGGATTAATTATTGTTGTATTCTCATTGAACTTTCTATCAATTATCATAATTATTAGTCATGATATCTTCCTTCCTTTTTGAACTTTTCCAAAAAAGTCAGCGTTTAGTGTCGACTTCTACGTGCTTTGGTATTACCAATGTTGAGGGTTGTAGTATCGCTATCTTTTTAGAGTTGATCTATTAAACTGTTTAAAAAACAATTAAAATACGACGCCTCGTGTTTCTGCTAGGAGCTATGGTAGTTCTTCCTATGGTGTTGCTGATGTCCTTTGGCGTCCTTACTTCCACCATACTCCATACTTTACCAACAGGCTATTCCTCTGCTCGATTGTTGGCATAAAAAATACATTACAATCAGACAGTTACAGCTTTGAATATAAAATGTACTTAACCAACGTAATGGTCACGTAATTGTGATAAAGTAGAAGATACCCGCTAAGCACAGTACAGTGGAGCTGACTTCCTGCGCGTCTGACGGAATGACAAATACAATTAATGACTAGGATGAGAATGCGGGGTGGGTAGGGTGACGTATACGAATTTTGGAGTTCGTGTCAATGGATTAACGACTCCGACAGCTGTGTTTAATTAGGATGTATTAAGTGAATTGAAATCCAGTTCGACAGTAATGTTATATTATCAGGATTATTTTAAACATAGTTAAAATGTGAACGATACTTACATAATGTTATTGGACTTTGGTATGACGTGAAATCTGTGCTCTAATGGCAATGGTTTTATGTTTTAACCCTGTATGCAGGCATAGTTCAGTTATTTATGCAGGTATTCGTAATATTAAGTCACACGTGGCTGACCAGCATGGCTCATCGTCACCGCAATTTGATCGGAAGCCGATAGCGTCCGCTTCGTCACGCGTGTCACTTTGTTTTTCATTCTGACCGACACCCAACCGCTAGCCGGATACTAACGTGACTTCCAAAGCATCGCTTCCGAGGTCTAAACTACGAATTGGGACAAGAGTTGTTTAAGCGTTATGCATAACAGCCGTTTCCTGTTTATTAACATGCTCGAGGGCTTAATGTTTTGCTTTTGAAGTTAATAGCTCCGCGGGGAATTTTCTTCCCACGATCTATTCATTTACTTTTTTATTAGAGTTCTGTTTTCTTTTTAAATATTGTCTTTGTTTTTTTTTTAATTTTATTGTCAATGAAACCTCAATGGTATTATTTATGATATTCATGTATAGGTGGATAAATGAAATCGTCAGCGAGTCATTGTCACTAATTCCTTACCAGTAATTCGTCATACATTTCCCCAATAAAAAAACGACCCTTGTTAATGAATGAATTTTGTCATACTTTTGGTACATTGTTTTTTATTCCAATGTCATAATTACCATATCGTATTTAGCTAATGCAACATTTAACTTTAATAAATTGTATAGGTTTCAAAATGAATGCTACTAAGATTTAGATTATTATGCACTCACATGAGTCATATTATTATGATGTTAGGTAAATGTGTAAGTTTTGTGCATTAGGTAATTACAATGGTAATTTAAGTCTGGGAAAGATTGATATCATCACGCAATATTATGTTAACAACAACCGCGATGCTTCTGTAAGTTTTTACTTTACGGTGTGATTTAATCTCTGAAATTCTTATTCTTGGTGTCTCTGTCCTTGCTACATTTTAATGTTTAACACTGTATATTTTTATAGTTTTAATTTTTATTTGTCCATCTAATTGTGTATTTATAAGCATTATAGTTTCGAATGTGTCTAATATTATCTTGTAAGGATATCTCGCGTCTGGATATCTAATACAAAATACCTAACCAGTAATGTGATGGGCCGACTTCCTGCGCCATTCATAATACACAAGTCACACAACACAACGTAGGATAGTTCGCTAACTCATCGATGTTTAACTGCAGAATACAAATGAATCAGAAAGCACGCGAATAAGGAAATTCCATTCAGTATGCGCGTATTCACATACCTATTGATAGGTATAATGTACGTAGCCTTTACGTAGCTATAGATAAAAGTATTTTTGTTATTACTACAGTTAATGCTCACTCGGTTTTCTTATGGTAATCTATGCTAGTGTCGCCTCAAAAACATTTTTTCGGATAATATTTTTTGTTAAATCTTTTATAGATAGGTAACTAGGCACCCAGATTTTAGGGCCTTAGAAGTTTCAAAAGTCACAACCATACAAACTTTCTCATTCGTTATAACGAGTAGGTACCTACTATAAAAAGGATATGAAATGTTATATTATAGCTATAGACATTTGTATCAGTCGCAGAAATAATTGAGTGTAACGTCTATGCTTAGCTGTGAGGATGTTTGAGACAGTCGAGACGTATTCACTGATAGTGGGTACTTGTAGGACCGGGAGGGGGAGGGGGGAGGCAGGGAAGCTAGCATTGATCCGGAGCGGGCAAGAGTGCCCTTTCTCGTAAATGGCCAGGTTTATATTATGTATCTTTATATACAGACGCAACGTGAAACGGACTTCACTCCTCCGGGCATTTTTCTTCTCTAATCAAACTTTAATGAGATTGCGGGTAAGATTGCTCGAGTCTGTAATGAAATTTTGTCACACTCAATTACTGTAGGTACTTCTAGGGGAGTTTCGAATGCCCCAAGTCTTAATCTTTATAAAATCTTTATAACAAACAAAATATATGTATTGATTATATTACAATTTTATTTATCTTGGGTAAGCTACTGAAGCGAGTAAGTAGTCAAAGCCACTGAGTTTTAAGTAAATACAAATGTAATCAATAATTAAAATGTTGTAAGTAAAAGCCAGTGGCGTAACTATAGGGTGGCAGGAGTGGCAAAATGCCACGGGCCCCCGACCCAAAAGGGCCCCGGCCCAAGAGGCTGCTAGATTGAAAATATTTATTAACC
>DWKA01001690.1:0-11911 GCA_018249155.1 Panoquina ocola ocola | reverse complement strand
ACTAGTTCCTATTATAGAAGAAAACTACTAGAGTATAGTATAAAAGAAGGTAAATTACTTGTTGCGTTATGCTGAATAACAATTTTAGAGGATTTTCCTCGCCGTCCGCACATCTATGGTGTTGCGATGATTCTCTTGCATGGTGGTTGGTGGTCGGTTCGTCATAGTTGAATAGCAATCAACCTTAAAATAATTTGAGCACTTAGGTATTCTTGTTTTCACATTTATAATACTCGTACTAGTAATTTGCTTACCTTAGCCAGAAACGTGAAATATTTATAACTTTTTAGTTCGTTTCCTATTTTACAAACATCACAGTGAAGTTAGTAATAAAACGTAATATGGGTTTTCGGTCTGTTTCCTCGGTCAAATTCACGGCTGCCTTTCCCACGATACGGTACAAAAAAGCGGCTGAGATTCTAAACGTGTTCCGTCAACGTTCACTAATTTCTGAACTCGAAGTTGAAAGTGACCTTTTTCAGTTCAACGCGAGTTTATTTTGAAGATAGTCCGTTAAATTTTTGTTTACTTGTTAGCTGTTGACCCGGTACAACGTTCTGGACCCAGTTTTTAGTTTTCTCGACTTTCATCTCTTTATCTCAATTAAAACTCGTTAAGCCGTTCACGCGAAAAAATGTTCTAAGTTATAAATAAATTTAAATATCTTTGTTATGAATAAAGAAGATTGAAGAATCGAGAAAGAGTTTAAAGAAGATTGAAGAATCGAGAAAGAGTCTTATGACTCTCTCAAGTTATCAAATCATATTTTTATTTCAACTTACATTGAACTAGATAAAAATGTCCTTAGGTTATTTTCATACTATTTTTTTAAGAAAAAAATAACCAGCCAGACATGTTTCTATTTTATGTTTTACGCTCTATTAGGTTTTAGAACTAAAATGTTATTTTATAAAACATCACAGCTATATACTAAATCGATTGGTCTGCATTGTATGTTTAGGTACGTACTCGTATAACTAGTTTTTTCACATCAATTCCGAGGACCCAACGTCAAGGTTCATTTCCGGCAGAAGGCGACGTTCAAAGCAAATTCCACCGGATTGAAAAGCAATTCATAGCTCGTTTATAGTTCGTTCGCTGCCAAAGTATTCCGTTCTCGTTCCCTTTGTGGTGCTTCTCGCAGATACTACTACCTTCCACAGATTAACTACAAGACGAGATGGACCGCAAAATAATATACTTGTTCATGCTGTCTTCAGGGCATGTGAGTATAATGTTAATATAATGTGAATATAAATGTATAATAATAAAAGTATACAGAATCTAAGCCAAATTCTGTCCGCATGATTATACTGAAACAGACATTTTAAGAAAACTTTTACGTTCAATTCAATACGTTCAAACAAACGTTCAAAGAAATCTATTTCAACCTTAGTTCATGGCAATAAAGTAGCACATTTTAAATAAAATATTTAATAACGTCTTATGCTTACGATTGTTTTTCGAGTCAATTCAAAAGAAAAGACATGTAAATGAAATGGTGGATTGTATCGAAAAAGACACCACTATCTACTTCGTCTACCTATTATCTCGACTATTGATCGCAATGCATATCGATGCATTGTAAGCAAGGAAGGTTGGTTTAGACATAAAAATAGATGGAGACCCTTATAGGGAAGTACATAAGGACACAGAATAACCCTGATAAACAGAATCCAGATAGGCATCCACTTGTGACCGATTCTGAATTTACTGAATTTTTATAACCTTAAATTAATTTAAATTGAATAGAACTAATTGCATCTGAATTCAAATTAAACAAATGTATTCTCAAATCAGAAATTGTGGAGCAGAAAGTGTAACATGAAAACCCGAAATTTCTAGCTAAAGAGTGAATATTTTGTAGGAAAATAGAATTTCATTCTCGGTACTCGAATGACGGCTCCGATGAACAGCCATTTTGCATCATTATTTTCGAGTGGATGCGGATTTGATGCATTTTATTGTCGATGAAAATTTAGTATGGAAAGCTATTTTCGTTGTAAAATTAATTTCACCGACTGTTTTAGTTTCTGAACCAAAGTTCGTTTTAATATTTGCTTCTCTATAGACACTTTTGGTTTTACAAATGCTTCGTTACACAAATATTACAGGATATAAATCTAGTAATGTTACAAACATCGGTAAGTACCTACGTATATTTTCTTTATAATACATTTTTATAACAAATCCAGTTGTCAGTTAAAGACCGTAATAAAATTAGCTCTTCGCCAAACATAATATATGTAATGTGAAACCGAAGAAAAAGTAATTTAGATTTCAAAGACAAAACAAGATAATTGCGTAACCACAGAAACAACGGGAGCAAAAAATAAAAGGGATTCTTTTACGTTTTCTCAAGAACATTGGATAAGCGATAAATATTTCGTATGCGTCACGACTCAAGTGAACAGAAAAACAGAGAAGGGCGTTTTTCGCAAAAAGTAAATCTTTATGAAAAATGACAGCCATCAGAACATCTCGGATAAGCAGTTGGATGTGTGAAAGGGTGGTAAACTGCAGTAAATCGTTTTTATTGCATTATTACTTTTGGCGTCGCCCTCGCGAGGTAATGGTGCAAAAGAATTTGCATATGGAAATTTTCGGTACGCATACGACAATTTTAAAATCAAATTCAAATTGATCGTAACAGCGGGAATCAAATCTTTCGATGGAAAACTAATAGAGCTTATCATTACATGTCGAGTTACTACAATATGTTGGTAATCCGATAGTCCTTTAAGACTAATAACGAAAGAAGAAAACATATTTTCTTAAATATTGATGTGCAATATTGTAATAACAAGAAAGACGTAATGCAGTATTTCAGTATATATGTACCTACGTGAAGAGTATATAAGCGTAACAATTCAATCTGTAAACCCTATAGACTCAATATTGCAGAAATTCTCATTACAGTGTCTCAATGCGTCTGATACAGAATTTTCGTTGGAAAAGAATTTTTGGACGCAAATACTTCTCGTTGAAGAGAAAATAGAAAGCAAATTGCTCGGCGCATCTGCACAGATAGAGTAAGTACGTCGTTATGAGGGATTTCGTTAGTGTCTTAGAAGTGGACTGGCTCATATAATATTGACTTAGATAGGGACTGAAAAAAAAACAAATTGACTTGCCTTAATAACTTTCTTTTAATTAACTAACGGACGGATAAGATAGAAAGGTTGCCGTAATGCTAAAAGCATTCTCTGTCAGTGAACCTTAATAGAATAGGAGAGTAAACAAGTCGGTTCCTAAAATGAATTAGCCATCATTCAAAGGAAATACTTGTAAAAAATATTATGTCTGCATATTACTCGACTAGGATTGGAGTTCACAAAAATGTCTGCAGTTTGGGAGACAACATTTTAGTAGTACCATATCATATCTCTCGACTCTCAGAAAGTATAGTGAACAGAAATTGCACGAGACTAACAAATTCTCTGCACTGGATGGCAAATAGAAAGAAAATTACCTGACTCTTGGACGCTGGAACTACAGGACCGAGTGTGCCATACGCTCCCGAGTATCTCGACTACAATATAATATGCACTTACCTACACATCCTATTCCTAATATTAAAAATGTATGAGTATACAGGCTGATGCATTTTAAACTTTAGGTTTTAGATGTTGACTTAGTCCGACTTTCTGAAGAAGACGGCGGAAATTATATCACCCTTCACTTATGTGCCTATGTCCCCTTTCATTGTAACCATATTTAATATAAAACTAAATGTACAAAAAGGATCAAGTCCTTAGTATAAATCCGATAATGGGAAAAGTTTTGTCAGATCGCGTGTATGGTGTGAATTATGCTAGTGTAGTTAATATGGACAAAAGCAAGTTTAACAAGAATTTCGTAAATGTTAACTTTACACGTGTTAACGTGTTATGAAGAGATTAACAAGCATTTGTTTACTTGGTTGTAATCAACTTTTTGATGTAGGTCCTTTATAAGGTGAAAATGCGATAATAAAATAATTATTGCAAAAAAATTAGGAAAACTTTATGTTCCGAATATTTTCTGTTCTTATTTATTCGTTAGATGTAGATATATCTTTAAACATATGGGGGAAAAAATATAAATGTTGACACACTCACATCTTCGCACTCCGATTTCCTGTGTGGTCAGTGATATGGACAATACAAATTAGACATAATTTGTTAGTCACCCGATAATAAACATCTAAATATGTGTCCCTGTGTCTCGTAATATAATCAAACCTGAGAATCCTAGCTTCAAAGGCAGGGTCACTACAAAATAGGTTTCGGAGTCGCCAGTAATATAAATATTTCACAATACAACTATTTAAGTTCTAAAAACAATGAAAACTTTTCCCGCAGCTTACAACAGGAGTTGTGCCAACAAACAAAATCGCAATTCGTTCGATGTATCGGAAACTTTGGCAACGGACAGTGAGTTGAATTTCATTGGTATAGTTGTGAGAAAGACCAACGAACAGTTTAAGAGTACCTATTGGTACAAGTTTTGAAAAGGCGACTAAGAAGTATTTATTACTACCTTTTTAAACATGTCTTGGACAAAAATAAAACTTAAAGATGCTCTTCGGCCCATCTTTTTAAAACTACTCATATTTACGAGTGTCTATTACACAGGAATTTTCTAAACGGCAATGTTGTAGAGTCACTTTTATGCATTCTTTTCATTTACATACTAATCTACACTGTTAGCTACAATATGTTATAGTTAATTGAATTTAGATTATCTTCATTTCTAAAAATTTGCGCAAAGTGCACTTGCGGCCGCGTGATAATCGAATCAGATACTACATCCATATAGACTTTAGGACTTGAAAACTCGCGAAATTGGCTCGTTGCGACTGCGAATTCCACTTAAACAGGTTCAAGTCCTCCGGTCATTTCTTTTCTTATACTAATATTCATTTTTTTGAGACTATTCTAAGCGATCTTCGGCTCATTTCCGCATTAATTCTTCATTGTTCTTATTCACTTTTTACTACTTTCTCCATTTCATTGCCGGCATTTCTTACTAACGGCCACCGCTCCGTGGATATTAAGTACAAAATTATTTTAAAACCACGAACATAAAATATAATTATTTTCAAGTCTTTTCTTCCCTTCCTCCTTACTTTAATTACGAAGGCTTTCCAGGAATTAGTAAAAACGCGAAGATAAACTCGACCGGCATGTACGAGAAAGAATAACTGTTTCTGAAGCTGCAAAAATCGCTTCACACTAATTATACGATGTAAATTCTGTGCCCTTACAAATTAATTAGAATTTGTTTATTTTGTAATTATAATCTTTAAATTGTGTTTGAAAACTAAAAGGAGTGACATACCAACTTATCAAGATACATTGGACGTACAGTTTCTTCAATAAAAGAAATATTTAGGCATAGATATCGCTCGTCTTTCGTACATCATAAAGGAAGATACAGGTTACCAATTTTTCTTCATTATTTACGTGAAGAACTTACACAAATAGATGTACGAATACGATAAGAAAGAACAAAAAGCTACGTATATCTCGAACCCTCTCGGGAATCGAACTAGGGTCACTGTGCTGCAGTACGGAAACATCATAATAATCTTATGCCTATAATTTACATACTTACAAGACTCAAATGACTCACCAATGTGCCGCAAAGCTGTACCTAAAAAGCAGGCTTTATTACCTAAGGTTCGGTGCCAAAGTAGCCATAAAACGGGTCGTATCCTATTTTCCGACCGCTCACGTACTCGACGCCCCATATTGCCCAAGCTGAGTGATTTCCATATATTGAAATTCCAGTTTCAGTAGATACGGATGGTACTGAGCAGTCATTTTAGTCTGTGGTTGCAGTCGTTGCAGAACGCGGAGGTATTTACAGAAGTAACAAAAGTGATTTCGTTGCAGGAATAGTTGAGGATCGTTAGGTGTGGTTAGGTTCTGTTTGAGTGGAGCACGTAATCATGGTAAACCTATGTTGTCCTCATGTTGTAAATTACACAGGAAATTATGACTATTAGTTTGGTAAAATTACGTTTTTATCTCGAATTTAATTTGTAAAAACGTTCCATATTTATTTGAAAATGTGTAAGAAAACTAGGGATGTTTTAATTGGAGGAATATGAGAATATTAAAAATAGTAAGAAATGTTTTTTCGACGTTGGATTCGAGGCACCTACATTTAAATTCATAATTCAAACTTCTATCTCGCATGGAATCGAATGCATGAATTTTCCCTTTGAAATACCATTGCGCTACAAGTCACTTTGTAGTAAGTAAGAGAAAATTGCTTACTCGAGTACCGAAGCCAAAATAACGGAATCAAGAATAATTAATAAATATTCCCGTAACGTACATTTTTATAAACTTTTTTTAACTGTAAACATGAAATTAATATCCAATTAAGTTTGAAACTTCTCGAAATTTTCTATCAAAATTGTTTTGATGTTTATTAATTATCATGTTTTATAATTTTATTATAACTTTGTTATTGAGGTTCAAGTTGCTTTTCTTTGGTACTTCAGTTAAAATATAAAATGATTATTTGTAAAAAAATATCTACTTAACTTTACCTATTGCCTCTCAGCCTCAAAATTGTCGCTACAAAAAATCATTAGTATCTTGTTGATAGTTAAACGAACCAAATCAACAGAGCGTCTAATAGATTCTATTCATATCTGTCGCAAGTAACATACTAATAGCTAGGTACCTATAATAAAAATTCAACTTCGCAACTGTACCTAAATGAATTCAAGTATATCATGTTACGTAAATATTTTTACGTCTTGGCTGCAACATTGACATAGTACCTACTCGCAGATGATCAGGACTCCGCTGCCGCCGGCAGCGCTGGAAATGAAATCTAAACAAACGCCTACGAAGCGGAGTTTTGGAAACCAATTATAATTCTAACTCAGAAGTTTACTATGTACGTAGATTGTAGATGTAATTACAATGAAATTGTGTATGAATAATTTAACGACTAAGTTTTCTTTTGTGTATGTACTGTCACGAGCATAAATATGTTACTATACAAAATATCTGCCCAAGAACAAGTTCAATAACATCTGCCTGCCTGTACGCAGCAAAAATACGTGATCTCAACTAGGTGGTAATACGCTTTGATTATGGACTAGAGTAGGTACCTACCTACTGTCTTTTTTGTTGCTTAACTTAACGTGAATAGGTATGCATAGAGTATTGAAAATGAGCGGAACTAAAATTATTTATAATTTCTTACGAAAACAAAACTAATCTCTCTTCATACACTCGTACCATTTTACCATTCATTACAATGCTATAATCACTTCAACTCAATTTAGAATATCCTTTTTGCGCGTTAAATAGGTCAACTTCTACTGAACATGTCAAAGAATTCACACTCAATAGGAATTTACTCGTAATAGTTAATAGATAATACTCGTAAAGTACACAATACTAAAGTTCAAGGGTCAAAGACTATCCACATGCAGACGTCTATACGGCAGTCGACGATCGCTAAATGATGCGGTTCAAATCTGTTAGCTCCCCGAAGACCAAAAACTTACGAGCATGTAAGCGATGCGATTACCTATCTCCTTACATTTTCTTCAATACTACCCATGAGATACACAATACACTACAAATTATCGATTTCTAAGTTTTATCTGCCAAGATCAAAATGAGGTCGCAAAATTCTCGTTTAATGCATACAGATTGCGTATGTTGCAAAAAAGTAGAAAAAATTACAAAACATGAAAATTGGTGCGACTTTTTTATTTTTTCGATAATTATCACGCTCGATTTTCGATCACTGGTACTAAAGCATGGAGCATTAAAACTTTCAACAAAACGAGTATAAACATGTTGTATCTACCGTAAAACACTTTTTTACTTTCGATATACTTATTGAACCACTTGTCTTCTCATCCTAAGCTTCCTTGAGCCTCCGCTTGCGCCTGTAAGGAGGATGGGGTGCATTAATGGGCACCTCAAACGACCACTTACTATGATTGGTTGTTGGACAGAATTAATTCATCAGTGAACTAATTCCAGTGTTGAAATTCCTTGCGTTTTAATTTTTTTTATCGTGGTTTTAAAATAATCTTATCAATTAGGTAGTTCTAAATAAAAATAGCTGGTAAGACATGTGTTTTTCACGTCTTGAGAAGTGTTTTGGAGGTCTTAGTAAATGTTTGGGGCATAGTCATCCAAGGGCTAACTCGTGTTTAACCCCCGACGACCCCCTAGGGTTTTTTCTAAGGGTGATATCCTAATAGGTAGATACTAGTACGAGTATATTACGAGTATATATTATAAAGTCGAAATGAGGGTTGTTGTAGGCCAAAATTGTTTATTATATTACTTACATCAAGTTGTAAATGTTATTTGAAAAAAATACACCGTATTGTAATAATAATTATCCCAGCGGCTGATATGTTTTTTTAATTCAGCTGGCTAGCTTCCACTCGCCTAAAATCAGCCGTTTGAAATATTTTAGCTGAATTGGTAGCAGTGTTGGGAAATCGGCAACGCAACGACGATGCTTTTGGTATTACTGTATCTGTACGTACTGCGATAGTAGCGATTCAAAATATTCAAATGATGTAATCGTGGTTTACGTATTACTTCCGTTTTGGGAGTGTATGGCTACCTCAATGGCTACAAAAAGCAGCAGTAAGTGACTTTACTTACCATTAGATGTCTTGTCAGTTGACAGGTCTTTATGGAAAAAAAAAGTATGAAGTGTAACTCCAAGTTCGCTTAACTACATTTAATAAATTCACATATGTTTTGTTGCATCAATATATTTTTTTAACTCTAAATAATATTTTTTTATTTACTTTCTGTCAACGCCATCTATGACGTGTGGTGTAATTACGGCGTTGAGATTTTACTCCCGTCGCCGCGAAAGAAGTTTCACTTCAAAATGTCGCGCTTATCAAATTGCGATTTGCGATTGAAGAATATTAAGAGATATCCTCATAAATATTGTGCCGATGTATGTATTGCTGTACATTGCGGTGGAACCTCCACTTAGTGTGATTGCGACCGCTCGGAACTAGGCTGTAGCTCCGTCGGTCAGATTTAAATCTATCATGAAAGATTTTGGTTATTTTCATAGAACTTCACACGTTACAACCAGATAAGTACTTTAATAAATAGTTACACATTAAATTCTTTCAGTGGATGCTTAAGATACCTAAATGATGAGCCTCTGATGAGCATCTTTTAACTTTTTTTAAATTCATCAATATGTATTGAAGCGGCCATATGCGTTATGCTACGTCTCCTTAATTTACAGTCACTTGTGTCCACTAGAAAGTCAATAATAATTTGAATCCAATGGGAAGCAGATTCTTTAGGAACGAGTTACCATTTATATTTTTAAACGTCATTAAAGTCGAGTTCTGGTGTTGGTCCCTATCTACACGGTCGGTAACGTGCCTGTGATACTTTAGGGGACACTGACAAATGTTCACCGTTGCCTATGGATATCAGAAACATCATAGCACTACCATCTACCATTGGCCACCACGCCCATGATCTGACGAGATTTGTAAGTGTTCATAATGTTACAAACTTGAGGTTATAACATATCATTCATAAGTACCAAAAAATTATTTTGGGTCTCTCGTGCACTACGACCACTTACCGAGATTAGTTCTGCCAGAATCATTAGTGAGGGCTTTCATCCTCTCCAATTCGACGACGCGATACAGATATTAATATTGATATATTTGATGCGTGCCGGCGAGTTGGATAGTTGGACTTTGGGAAACATATTGCTATTTTGTCGCTCTGTTGTTAATAGAGGCTTATGACCCAATGCGCATATCGTTGCTAAGTGATTGAGGTTTAGCAATTGTGGGTAAGCGTGCTATTTCCAAGGGTGACCCCAATTTTCGAAATTAAGAGCGTTTGTGAATCGAAGAACATGTTAAGCTGTTGATCCCATTTTTATTTTTAAATGTGGTGAACAATACAATCATTTTTGTCTTTGAATTAACTCCCTACAAACACGAGAAAAACGTGATTTTAGTTTTATAAAGTTGTTATTCAAGTTAAAATACTAAGATAATAATAATGGCAACGAAAACTCATGTCAAGCGAACATTAAATAAACATCCCGCCTGTTAAAACTTCTCTCTAAGTACCGGAAATCGATAGCTGTCTAAATAAAAATATAAATCAAACAGTCTGGTGGCTGCATTTCTTCCGACTTGTGATGTTTTCTTTTGCTCTATTTTTCATCGACAATACACAGAAATGGAAGCGGACAACTTCGAAGTTAATTTCAACTTAACTAGTATTTATATAATATTTTCTTTGAAATTCTGAAGAGTTTTTGATAATAGCTTCCATCGCATTTATTGAAAAACGATCTTCAAAAATTGCGTCGATGGCTAAATATTACCTGAACTTTAAGAAATTCTCCTATTTTAAACTCACACTGTATAAACTATAAGAAAAGTTTAGTTCGTAGTCATGACTTCCATTTAATATAAAATTTTACTACGTACTACATACTAAACATGGTAAAATTGATAGAACTGCCAGTTCGATCAGACGGCAAGCGCAGACAGCCCAAATTAAATTTTCCAACCGACTTTCACACTTCGATTGTGTCTAAAAGGAAATCTTTCATATCGCCAAATTGAATATTTGAATGTGAGTAATATAGGACTTACCATATTATATGCTTCAATGTTTTAAGATGAAAGAACATTATTGAAATTGTTACTCTCAGTTCTTGCCAATTTGCAATAGATGTACACTTATACTAGATTCCTTTAGTTAGGTATACTGATTATCGTGACCTTCAATGAAGATTGTAAACGAGGTAACTTCTTCTGAGTACTTTTATTACTTAAGTTGTTCTCCTGTGAGGATGTTATAGTTTAATAAATAACCATGTATAGGTACGTGTACCCGTTGGTAGATCGTTATTTTCCTTGCTTTCAGTATGTCTGTTTAGATGAAAAAATACTGATATCATCAAACCGGTGTCTCAAAAGATCTTTCAAGACGTAACATTATATAAAATTCAGCTTTTGTACTGTAACGAATTTTAGGTACCATTTTATACACCTTAGTTACCTGTTAACTGCCAAAGTTACCACTATTTTTATTGTCCCTGATAATACTTAACTACAATTATGTTGCTCTGCGTACGTAGAGAAATTTTTAGGTTTTAGAAAATAAGGAAGTTTTGATGCCATGCGCTCTTGGGTTAGGGACATCGTAATTTGTTCACTATAATTATGTAGTTTCAGATATATCTACTTACCTACATTGGCATATCTACATGTTTATTAGACGCAATGATAAATTCCCAAGGCTTATACTTACTAAATACATAATTAATTTAACAGTTATTAAAACTTCATCAAGCCAAAGTAGTTATTCATATTTTCAGTGCGGACTGCGGAGTAGGGACGCGGACGGCGGCATTTCGAGTGTCGGTTAATTAAAATTTTGTTACAGATGGGGTGTCTGAAGTTCAAGTGGATTGCTTTTTAATTGTGTTCCGTATGCTTCCGTCTGTTAAAGGTAATTGTGTGTGATTGAGGCCTTCGACACGCCTACTTAGGTATGTTACAATTATTGAAGACCTACCTAAATATTCAGAATTGTTGTTGTCGTAAACTTAATTTTTAATAAAGCAACAAAGAAGAACTTACATCACTCATCACCCGTCAACTATCTCTACATAAAAATATTACGACACACCGCCATTACCAGTCCGTGACAGAAGGACTAACAAACAAACTCTCCCATTTATAATTTTAATGTGGATTTTGTAGATAGTTACGTCACAGCATAGGTTTGTTATGTTGTGTTGTGATTATCTCCTTCTTTGCACTTAACACGCGGAAAATATTACGTCATAACTTTCTCTCATCACTTTTTGATCGGTTGTAATCTACGGCTAATAAAGATTAAAAATAAATAAATGT
>DWKA01001689.1:0-11911 GCA_018249155.1 Panoquina ocola ocola | reverse complement strand
ATCACTATGTCAGTCAGTCAGTCAGTCAGTCAGTCAGTCAGTCAGTCAGTCAGTCACCTTTGAGTTTTATATATTTAAAGATTTTATTAATAAGTAGAACTTAATACATACTTTATTGGCGATTTCAACAGTTGTATCGACCAGTTGTCGATAATTACGGCGGTCAAGCGCCATACGGTGGTTCCAGAAATGTTTGAAGAAATGAGGCAGAATTTCATCCATTATGTACTGTGGCTCCACACCGTCTGTTCCACAGCACTGTTTTACTACCTGAATGATACAAAAAACATTATCAATTAATGCATTATCAAGTCATGAAAATATTCATGTTATGTAACTATAAAAATTATAGTTAATACAACATTAATGGCGTCGTGTATGTAGCCGAAAGCTTGACTACAATTTAAAAAATCCATTTTTATCACTTTCCCCAAACTATCTTTCTAAATGTACAATTTGAATTCAACAAACTTTAGACCTAAGCAAACCAGAATTTGTCTTTTCAGCACATATACACATTTTTATTAATATTGCTACAATTCACAAAGTCCAATAACATCTAAACTGAACACAACATTACCTTTAACACAATCTTTTTCATTTCCTCATCGGGCGACTGGAACTCTCGAATCAAGATGAGCATCACTTCACGTGTATAATAGTTTGCGTATTCGGCGTCCATGAGTGGAATGAGATAGCCGATGGCTTTTAGGAAAGCGGCCAATCCTTTACCACGATGTGTTCTGATACCCTTCCATAGGGGCTTGAGAACGGAGTCAAAGGACTCAATACCGTACGGTGTAGCGGCTTCGGCAAGAGCTGCGCTGGCCAACGCAGTAATGGTACGTACTTTCTGTTGTTCATCCACCAAACCTGTATAAAAAGTTAAATTATCCTTCCGGTGCAATTAGCAGTACATTAAAGATTGAAAATCTATGTATTATAGTAATGAAAGGTCTTCCCAGACTTAAACTATCCTATTAGAACACAGACGTGCTTTACTAAAATCAGGGATTAGTCATACTATAATTACAGTATACATATACCTACTTAAAAATATAAACTTTAGAAAGGCAAACAAAATGGAAATGCAAAAAGAATGATTATTTTAGTCTACTGCAAGAACAATCAACCTAACAATCTTATGATGAATTCACAATAAAATTTGATAGGGAACAAAATGTAAAATGTATTAGGACTAGAGACGTGATCGTTCGATACGTACCATGCTCAATAATTTCCACAAGAGACTTGAGATGCGGCAGGATAGCGCAGCCCATCAAAATAGCGATCTGTTGAACAATTTTTATTCCGGTGTGCCGCGCTTGCCACGATTTTTTAGATCTGCACACGGCTTTCAAGAATGGCAGCAGTGATGGGATACCTGTATAACACAATTATTTATTTAGTACAAATACAATATTATTATAGTGCCATTTAACACTGCGCCGTCGTAAACCAATGAGGTAAGATTATCAAAACTCGTTAAGAAACAGAGGGCCATCGAGATAATTGATTTTTCTTTTTTTAGTTTGATTGCATTATACAGTATAGGTTAGGCCAAGGCACTTGGCCAGCCGAAAGAAGGAGACAGATAGATGCGCAGAAGTCGTTTTTAGGTAACAGGGGATCGTGATTGGCTCGGTACTGTCTCTTTTCCGCGTGGCCAAGATTATTGGCCTAGCCTATACAAATATAATACAGTTCATAGAGAAAAATTATCATGAATAGGTAATCGATTTTATTCACGGTAAGTTTTATGAACATCTGTCGATATTCTAATTCCATCACACCCAAATACTTTTTTGCCAATACATGGCAACACATTGAACTAAAATGATTGCCTAATTTATATATTTGACTATAGTGATATACAAACCCAAAGCGGAGGCGACTACAGCGAAGGCACGGGCTGTGGTGTTACGCACGTATTCGTCGATATTGTCGATATCGGGTCTCATTGTGGATATCATAGTGGCCAGGCCAGCCGCCTTGGCCAAGTTTGATATAATCTCTCGACCTTCCACACGAGCGTAGTAATCTTCGTCGATCAGAAGTGGCTCAATGACGACTAGAATCTGTAAAAGAAATTGTGGGCATATTTCAGTATTAGATATAGTAATAGAATATCCTATGAAAATCTGAGTATTTTACTAAATCCTAAAAGGTTTTTGTACTATATTGTTTAGTTTTCAATTCTTAATTAATTTAAATATTGATGCACCTATAACTGACAAGCATACCAGACTTTGTTATTAATAGTTCTATGAATAAATCTGTTCTTGTATAGATAATAAAACAATCAATAAACTGAAATTGCTCTAAAATAATTCAATGAATGCTACATTTTCCTAATTTATCATCTGACGAGCACTTACCTTGTGAACATACGGTCGAACCAAGTCATCTAATTTGTATAGGATTCTGTCAATCACTTTGACTAACAAGTGACGTTCCTGATCTTCCAGAGTGGGACTCATGAGCAAAGGCAGAATTTGATTGAACAGCGGGCCGGCGCCAAAGTCCCGCGCCTTGTCAGTGATCTGACGAAGTGCTGCTTTACACATGGGTGGAGTTCCGTTCTGAAAACATTAATACAGATTAAATACAAAAAATAAGAAAAAAAAACTTATAAGTTTTTTGATGTACAATGTTCTGGTTTCAGCCTGAATAAATAACCAGCTTGTAATATTTATTTATTAACATGTTATCAAAGCAACATGTGATACACTGTTAGGGCATCACAATGTTCGAAAAGAGTAGCCAAATTATTAAAAATTACATATTTAATTTACAATTTATCAAACTACATTAAAAATAGCACAAATTACGTTTATACCTACAGTATATTACTACAAGTATATTATGAAATTACAAATGACGTCACAACACTTACTTTTATCTTAAGCAGCAGCTTCATGATCTTCCTCTCCTTGAGCTCTTCAGGCGACAGCGTGTCCTCATCGACGTCAATGAGCAGCTTGTCAAAGTACTGCGCGTCTTCCGGCTTCATGAACGGCAGCTGCTGGCTACCTTTAGGCTGGGGGTCGAGCAACCGCGCCGCGGCAGCCGCAGAACCGCCCAGTTCCTCCGTCTGCATGAAAAAGCCGATTGGGGTACCAGCCAAGGGCGTGGGCGTGGCCGTCAGCTTACGAGCCGGGGTCCGAATCGGTACATAACCTGGGCAACAACATTAAAAATTAACAAAACGCTCCGTTGAACAGACTATACTGTTACGTCAGTTTCTAATTTTATTATTATATTATAACACATCAGCAACTGAGTAATAAAGCGTAACTGGTAGTCTATCCAACGGCTGACTGTAAAGCCTTATTGTCATCATTCATCTGAAAGAAAAATTTTAAATTAAAATGTGTTTCCCTTTTCGAATAACATTGGCAAAAAACACATGTGAACAAAACCATACGAGATTTCCTTATGAGGTTGTCTTAGTACAATACATGTGTCCTGAAACTAAAGTGGTGATTAGTGACTTTTTTGTCCACCTAATTTAAAGCATGGCCTGAGCTTTGAAATACGTACGTATCTTTTTAAATTAAGCAAACTTGATTTATCTACTTTAGTTTGTGCTCAAATAAGTGGGTACATACCAGCTGGAGGTGGCAAAACCTTGTACCCGGGAGGGAACATGGAATCTAGTTCTTCGTCAGTGTAAGGTCTATTACGCTCGTCGATTTCTTTTTCCCACCGATAAGCCTGCAGTTGCTCTGGAGTCATAGCTGCCACATGGCCCGGCGTCGGAGTAGCCATTGCCATGGCTTTCACGCCTACTGGTGTTGACTAAAAATTAAAAATATCATAATTAATTTAATAACTTAAGTAAATAAATAGATTGATGAGACATGTAATATGTAATAATGAACAAGTAACACTTACACCCCCCGGAGTAAAGACCGGCGTATGTGGTGTTGGAGTTGCGTGTGAAGGCGTGGCTTGCGACGGCGTAGCGTGCGAGGGCGTGGCGTGCGACGGCGTGGGCGTGGCCGCGGCGGGCGTGGCGCCGGGCGTCTCGTCCCAGCGGGACCGCCGCTTGGTACCCGGCGTCGGCGTCTCTTGTATCGTGTCGACGCCGACGCCCCGATCTGTCCGCGGCGTCTCTGCCCATCCGCTGTTGTGTCCCGGAGTTTCTAAATGAAAAGAAAAAAATATATTCATATTGTTTTCCCTTCCCTTTTATATGTGAGATAACGGCTACATCAGACTTTTCTGCTTATAACAGTTAATGCTGATCTCTACTGAGACCATTAATGCTGACCTCTACTGAGATCAGTATAGGGGAGGACGCCCACAGAATAAGGCGTGGCGCAGATATGGTGTGTTTCATACTATCTGACATGAGTCACTGACGTCAGTCACATCTGACTCATGTCAGGTAGTATGAAACACGCCGTATCTGCGCCACGCCTTATTCTGTGGGCGTCCTCCCTAGCATGCAAAAAACATTTAAGTTTCACCTCTATCAGTCTTGGGAGTTTCATCCCAGCGGTTGCGTCGTGAAGCATGCTGAGCAGGGGTATCTCGACCGGGCGTGGCATGACCAGGGGTAATGTGGCCAGGTGTCGCGTCCCATACTCGTGCGGACGGCGTAGCCCCCGGCGTCTCCCCGCCTCGACCCCCACCACCGGGTGTTTCTTCCCATGCTCCTCTCTAATGGACAAAGTAAAAATTCAGTAATATACAATAAAATATTTCTTTGCTATTTCAAAAGATTATTAATATACAGAAATATGATTTTTGATTTTAGTAAAATACTAGATATTCCTCTATTTTATATTACATTATTTAATACTTAGTATACATATTTTATTTTGTAACAAAAAAAAATTGAAAAATTATAAACATAAAAGGAGTGTATACCTCTGCATCCCATGATGGTGTTGCCTGAGAGCTAGGAGTGGTTGCAACAGATTTCTTGGCCATGGGTGTATCTTCAGAGCTCTGGTCCCATCGTCCCTTGCGTTTAGCCGCAGGTTTTGTAGCTTCACCATTTGATTGTATAACTGGTTTTAGAGTGCCTTCCCTAGCTCTTTCCATCAATTTTTTTCTTAACTGAAATCAGAAATGGATTAATAATACCAATTTACCATGGAAAAAGAAAATAACATAAAATGCCTTATGAAGGTGTTGAATATAATGAGTGTCATATTGTCACATACCTCTGTTTCTTCAGCACGAAGATATTGCTCCTTCATAATCTCTGTGTACGTTCTGGATCCTACATCTGGTGTTTTACCACCTGCAAAAAAAGGGTTTTTAAGTGTCAAATGGGACAACATCTAGAGATTTAATGATATAAAAGGCACAAACATTATGAATGTATATTTTTTATTTCTCATTTACAATTATATTATTTTGCTTCTCTTGACAACTGGGTCTTCTAGCATGACTTTGGAGTATTTCAGAATAGAATGACCATATTAGGGTAGCCTGATAGACAAACTGGACTGTTTAATATTACTAATATTCCTCTAAACTTCCTATATTGAAATTGAATTGAATTGAAAAATTCCATTACTCAAGTTAAATTTAATAATGCTCACAATAGGTAAACAGCATTTTAAAATGCTCAAAATATTACATATAATTTAATGTCAACTTACCTTCTGCAAATGGATCATTTCTCTCTGGTGAAATAATCATCCTTCTCCTTTTTTGGCGATACTCATCTTCTCGGTCAGCAATGGTTGGCCTCCGTTTATCCGCAAATGGGTCATAGTCTTTGTCACTCTGTAATAATCAAATAACCTATATAAGACACATACCTAATATTTGATTTAGCAAACTTTAAACTGAGTAAAACAAAAATTAGATTTATTACCTGTGCAATGTCATTTAAAAGAGAAGCTGGTGCAGTATATCCTGGTCTTTTCTGTGAGATGGGTACATTCTCAACATCCTCATCCTCAACTTCGTCATTGGCAGCAATAGATGTCACGTAACCATCATACCTCGACTTCCCACCCTGTCCAGCATTGTCATAGATATCACTGTCATAATACGTCTCTCCAAGAGACACGCCCTTCCCTGACCCATTCTCAGGCAATTCATTCTTTTTTGATTGAATTTCTCTTATTTGAGCCTCTATAGCTGTAAATTTACAAGTTAAAGATTATTAATAAATATGATTTGTTAATATGAATCTTGAAGAATATTTACTTAAAATATTATGAAATTTCAATTTGACTAATTTATTCAAAAATGTTACATACAAACATAAGCACTTTGAAAACATTATAGATTAGAAAGTGTTATCTATAAGTACTATAAAACTGTTGATATAATTTGTTAGGTTAGTATCACCTCTGATAAATTTGCTTCGAATCTAACCCACTTTATGAATAAATAAATAATACAACTGCGCAAACAATTGCAATGTAAAGCAACTGAAGTTATTATTATTGTAAAGGAATTTATTTGCTAATGCTAATAGACGTGACAAAAATGGCTGGCGGGTACCACATTATAGTGATCTAAATTTACCTTCATGGGTCCTGGGTATCTTGTCCATTGTTCATATGTAAACGCAGCAAATTTAATTGTATTTAAATGCAAACCATAGTATTTAAATCACAAATGTATACTAAAAAGCTATCCGCAATTCTGTATCAAATTCTGTATCGATAATTTATTTGACAATTTGACAATACATGAAGCGAAAACTAGAATTTTCACAGACCTATCGTAGCGTATGATACGCCACAGATTATAAAATGCGATCCAGTAAACGCCAAAATTATAATAAAAGCACATGAAAAGCACAATCTTACTCTATGGATTGCCCAAAATTTTATCTGTGGTTACTTTTGATAACTGCAACATTGATAATCTGTGGATTATGTTCTCCTTGCTCGCGGCAGCATTGGGTACGTGTATGTGCTAAGTAAATTAATTTTATTGTTTTTACTAGAATCTATTAAAAATGCGTACTATTTTTCTTTAGGAGACAAAATCAGCGATCCTGGCGCGTAAAGGATAAACTTCCTGGTTGATTTGGCTACAGTACCTACGGTATGTATTATATTTTGTAGAGACTAGTTCCACGTCAAATGTGTTGGAAGGTGACACGTATTATCAAAAACTAACGGAGGTATCTTTTTAGTAAGTCAATATATATTTTATTTATTTATCTCTCAAATAACTCGTAAAACTTAACAACATATCATTGTTTTATAACACATTTTATTTTCAAGTTTCTTAAAAAATCCTATTTGTTAGCCCTATCATATTTATGTATGAGATAAACCGCATCCCATATAAGTGTACCGGAAATATATTAATTTCATTTAATAAAGTGTAGTAATTGCATATTTAACCATAAGATGGAAAAGTAATTATTATAATTATATATCTTTAAATAATAAATTAGTAATCATTCTGGACCTATCAATATCTTCATCTTCATCATCATCATTATAACTCATAGTTGTCCTAGTACTCGGCTTGGGTCACCTGTTTTAGTCTGAGGGGAACAGGCCAATGTCCACCACACTAGCCTAGTTCAGATTGGCATATTTCACACACCATTGGGAACATAATATTATATTTTATGCCATATATTATCAATATGTACATATTTTAATTCATCAATTAATAATTTTCTTTATGAATCAAGCACTACTCATGTTATATATGAAGTATGCTTTTACTATCATGAAATGTGTTGGATATTTTTTATGATTTGAAGTCAATGTACAGCAAAATATTAACCTTTTCTTGATACTTCAAAATTACATATTTTTTAAAGTATAAATAGCATTGGTACTGGTTGCAAGGAAATGCACATGCATCCTCTATGTCAGAAAGGAAGATATTGCTGTAGTAAAGATTAATTTTTTTTATTCAGACACTGTTTGTACAAACAGTATTGATAATGTCTCTTGGTTTATCAAACCCCTTAGTGAATTTTACAACAGTGTCACCTCTCACATTCAAAACTATCCTATCCCTCAAGAACAAATCCACCACACATTTCAATATAATTTCATTGGAATAGTGTTGTAACACCTTTTATCTATTAATGATTAAAATAATAGTAATTTGTAGATGCAAATTAATGTAATTTTGGGCATGATCATAGAAAATAATATAGTGGGAACAGCTAACAATTATTGTAAAGTACAAAATACATAGTTGATATTGATAATGTTGTTCACACTTTTTACATTGTAGGTTCCTTATCTCTTGGTTAGTGATTGTCAGTGTCATTTAAAGACCTTTTTCTTATCTGGTCACTCTTGCAAATTTGCAATAACAATCATCAACTTATTATGACAAATAATAAGTGGCCTTTAGCCTTGCCCAAATTTTTTATCATAATGTTTAATACCTGACTGTTTAATTATGATTTATCATAATCCTGATAAATTAACATTTTAATGAACTAGCTCACTAAAATATTTCAACAATTAGGTAGCAATACAGTAGGTTAATAGAAAACAATAAAGAATGTTACAAAATTATGATACACAAACTTTAATCCTTGAACTTACTTGAACTTTAATTCCACTCTTTAGGAGTTAGTATAATGTAAAATGACATAAAATATCTATCCTCACTTTTGCTAATAAATGGCCATTGTAATAACTTACCTAACTATAATATTTGAAATACTACACCTTTACTTATACTTATAATTGACTAGTGTTAAGATTTGAAATTATTAACTATTCCTTGTAAACTGAAGGATTATGGATTGATAAAATATTGTTACACATAAAATGTATCCTTGACAGCTTTCTAAAGTTTGACCCTCAACATAATTAATGTGCAAGTAGTGTAATTGTATTGAATTGTGACACCTTATGTTTGATCAATTGTTCAAATATGTGAGGTATGTTCCAGATATGATAATAGTATGTAAAAATTATAATTATCGTTCATTTCTGCTGTAGTACTGTAACGACTCGGCGCGGACAAGGACTGCTGGAGGAGACAAAAATGATGCATCAGCAACAATCCATGATGGTTGGAGACATTCTACCCATTCACCCTGAGATACCCGGGCACGCTGAGGAAATGAATAACGTGGGTTACGACAATAGCAGCTCGCCCGCTTACGACGACCTGTTCCCTGCATTGCCGCACTCACAACCACCTGTGCAGCGCAATATACAGCAAGTGACAAATAAACTGCGTGTCGGCTCATCTCTCCATACCCAGGTAATAAAACGTTATCAAATGACGTGTAAACACGTGTCCGCGATTGTACGCTAGGTTAACGTGTCAGTAATCAAAGATTACCATATGTTAATATTGTGTAATAAATTCGTATGCCTACAAAGTGAAATAACAGCCGGTAATATTATTACTTTCTTATAAGTAATAATGTATTACATTTTTGATGTATTTATTTTTTATATCGTTAAATGGAATGGCTCACGTAATTGTAAGTGGTCATAACTGCCTATTTGTGTCCATAATACCAAAGGCCCAAATAACGCGTTGTGTCGAAGCGCAAGAATTTTTACTTTGAAGATTAGTATTGCCATCGTGACTAAATGAAATACAAGAGAGGAAACTAGGAGGTAGTTACAAAACTACTACCACTCATAGGTATCTATTACGAAATTAAGCTAGGTGGTAGGGTACAGAGTAATGGCCTAGCTGCTAATGCTACTTGCAATATTTAGCAGCTGCAAGCAGAAGATGAAAAAATCTTGTAATTAAAATTTAAATAATGTACTCACACAATATTTTTCAAATTCATGTTTTTATGACAATATTTCTGATCCTTTTTCAGTAAATATTTAAGAAAATTTTTTTTAAATAAATAGACAATAATAAGAAATATTATTTCTTTTTATTCAATGTGATTATTACTGGATTTTCTATTTAACTACTGTTAGCTTTACAATTCACTTCCCCTAATATTATTTGTTTTGTGTCTTTATCATCACATCAATAAATTAAATGTTTACTGATTATTTTATGTCATAAAATAAAGACAAAATAAATATAGTTAATATAGGGAGCCATAGTCAATAGAAGTCTACTTAATTTGTCCCCTCATTTAAGATAAGAATGTATTTATTCTTCTTTCTCATTTATCATTAACTGATCATGTTATCAGACATTTTATAATTCTTTTAATGGATTGTTTTCATATTTAATACATAATATTTTTTTAGGTTTTTCATGTACCTTATGAAGAGAGAAAGTTAGATAACGCTAATACTTTCGGCGAGGGAGAATCATTGAGAACTTGTCAAGCCATCACTAAGGACACCGACGCCCATATTGAGATTTCTACGAGCAAAGATGGCAGCCTTACTTTCTTGATTACTGGGAAGCATAGCGGCGTTCTTGATGCAAGACGCCAGATTTTGACTCATTTCCAACAACAGGTATATGCTTAGATAGAAATAGGTGTAAAATGTAATTGATAAGGTTGTTAACTAATGATCTATAATATTGAAATTCTGTTTGTAGGCTAGCAAACAAATTGCTATTCCTAAAGAACACCATCGCTGGATTTTGGGCAAACAAGGGCAAAAACTTAAGGACCTTGAAAAAGATACTGCAACCAAGATTAGTGTGCCCAGCATTGCCGACAACAGCGAGATTATTACGATAACTGGTACTAAGGAAGGAATTGAGAAAGCTGAACATGTTATTCGCGTATGCTCTGAGGAACAGGTATATATTGACTGTGATAAGAGAATATTTTGTATTTGATTTTCATTTTATTGTTTTTTTTTTTATAATGTTTTATTATTTTTTAGTCGCGTAAAGCATTGGAGCGTGTAACTGTGCCGAAAATCTATCATCCGTTTATTCAAGGCCCGTTTGGTGAGCGTGCTGCGGCGCTCAGCGCGGAGACTGGCGTCCGTATTCATATTCCACCGGCGTCTACCCAGAGCGATGAAATTGTTATTGCCGGAGAAAAAACTGGAGTGATGGCAGCTAAGGCACAGATTGAACAGATCTATGAGGACATGGCAAGTCTTTGTATTATTTTTTAAATTAAATTTATGTGCTGTGTAAAATAATGGTTTTAAAAATGGATAGGATGATAGTAATGTTAATGTTAGAAATATTCCTTTGTTAATGAAAAAATATTGTTACAGGTTAAAAAGTGCTCTACTGTGAGAGTTGAGGTGCCTAAATCCCAGCATAAGTATGTAATTGGTGCTCGTGGTACAACTATCCAGGAGATTTTAAAAGAGACTGGTGTGTCTGTTGAAATGCCACCTCCTGACTCCCCAACTGGAACTATCACTCTACATGGACCCCACAACAAGATTGGACTTGGTATGTGATTTGAATAACTACACTAATACCTACAAAATAAGAGTTCCCATACATTATATCAAGTGTTGTAACATCATTTAATTTTTTAGCCCTATCAAAGGTATGCGAAAAAGCCAACTCTGTGAAAACCGCTACTGTTGATGCTCCAACTTGGATTCACAAGTATATTATAGGAAAGAATGGATCAAACATTAAAAAGATAACCCAGGACTTTTCTAAGGTAAGACTTACAAATATCATACTTATGCTGAGTTTTACTAAATAACATCTGCAAGAATAAAATTGTCAACCCTATTTTGCATTTTTTTTACTATTATAGCCCAGTTACGTTATTTTGACTGAAGCTGTAAAGTGTGCTGATGTATTTGAGATTCATAAACCATGCCAGATGTAATTAAATATTGTTTGCATTCCACAGGTGCATGTTGACATAACCCACTCTGAAGATAAAGTTAAAATTGATGGTCCACCAGAAGAAGTAGAGCGAGCGCAAGTGGAATTGGACGATTTTGTGAAGAATTTGTTAGCTACACTTACCTATAGGGAGCTCTCTGTTGATCCAAAATTCTTTAAGCATATTATTGGCAAAAATGGAACTAACAGTAAGAATAATTTCATACAACTTTCTTCTTTGCCATTA
>DWKA01001688.1:0-11918 GCA_018249155.1 Panoquina ocola ocola | reverse complement strand
CTTTTTTATACTTTTGAACCGCATTTGTACTTTTTATTCGCTTTAACTGATCTCGAAACAGTAAAACGAACTAACAGCCCTCGATTTCTGTCTTATGAATTAGAAGCAATGTAAGCACGTGTTTTATATACCTCCACGCTGGATCCCTAATGACTATTTGAGGAAAAAAATTCAGCAGAAACAGCATAGGACCCTGCCTCTCCCCATGGTACCCCGTGAAGGATAGCCTGCGAGTTTTCGCTAGATAAACTTTTGAAGTTTAAGAATCTGTTTGTATTTTACAAATTAGTTCCACAGGTTAACCAGCCTAAAAGGTAATTCGTATTTCTGCCTCAGTCATGTTCACGAAAGTGTCACGGGTCGGGGAAATAAAAAAGGTAAATTACTATTTTGTGAAAGCGTTACGTCTGGCATTATGGCACAAATGCCTAGATGTTTAAAATAAAACAATCATTTGTTACAAATGGGTAATTTAGCTGTAGTTTTAAGAGACATACGTTTTGTATTTAAAAATAGAAACGGAACCTACTTTTTACACGAAGCTTACATTAAAACCAAAACATGCTTTATTGGGTCAGTCTGGTGGAATATTCCGCAGGAAAATAGTTCCGTATTTCTATTATATACTACCATTAATTAGAACTTCATTCCATAATTTTTTAAGCTATTGCAATGTTTTCGTTTACAACTTTAGAAATAGAGGAAAACGTTCTAATATTAGATGTTGACAAAGTTTACTGCTTTTATAGAAGCAATAACAACTCCATTTCGTGCCATTAATGGCTTCATTATTGAGAGAATTCCCATTAGTGAAAGCTGCTAGAAATAAATATAGGTATTTAGGAGTAAAGAAATGTTGATTTTGTAGGATTTATGTTTAATATTATCGAGTTTACAATTTACAAATTTCTGATGAGTATTAAGTGGCTTTTGGTATTCCAAAAGTTTTGCATCTGACATATTAACATCTTCTTTATCTTGTTCTATACCGTCCCAGTGTCTTTTTATCTTTTTCCCGACTGTCTTACAATCAGTAATATTTTGTATTTTTTTTTCTTTTTCCTTTTTCTATGCTTGCTAAAGAAACACTTTACCGTTATTAAAAAATTGCATATTTTTTGTGATATCTATTTTATTTTCATGCCATGAAATAAAACCAATATCAACAAAAGTCAACGTTAGCAAAAACTAATCAATGTAGAACAAAAAGGTTCAGGTGTAACATCCTACATCTCGCTTCGACTTTTATGGATCACGTCTGATAGAAGAAGGATTGTGTAAGAAAAGGTTTTTCTTGTAAAAATTACTATGATGAACAGGAAATACTTTTTCAATATTTACAGGTTTAGAAGTAGGGCATCAGCCGGCCATCTTGGCAACGTTCCAGCCGTTGATTCAAGCTAAATACAAGCTTCGTCAATGCAGTTACGGCTCTGACAGGATGCACTAATTTGAGCTTTAAATTGAATGAAAGTTATTGTTAAATTAATTAAAAGGTATTGATGTTCTGTTTCAATTGATATTTTTATTACTTTTGGTTTTGTTTTGCTTGGTAATAGCGAAAAGTTATTCGATAATAATGTTCATAAATGTGTGGTATTTTTAATACCTTAGTTAGCTCATTTGTTCAAAACTCCTGTAATTAAATTAATCTGACCTTGTAACAAGTCTTAGGTCAGTAAATAGACAAACTTATCCCCAGATCAAATTAGCGTTTTAGTAATCAGGTCAGTAGGTGAACTGTGATTCAATGATATTCGTAATTATATTTTCGAAGCGTTTATTGCTAAAGCAACTGCAACGACACTTGCTGATTGGAAAATTGTTTGCACGTACTTTTGAAGAGTTTAATATTTAAAGTCACGTGATTGGATCTAAAATTCGGGAACCGGTTCTCTGGAATATGGATCCATTTTGTCATTGATAGTTTTGTGAAATATTGGAATGCTGTATTTTGGATTACAGAATTGTTAACTTTTCAATTTGCTTCTTATTTTTAAGTCTTTCCACAAACCTATACATTTCTGTCAACTGAAATAAAATTAATCCAGATCAATTCCCAGTGTTATAAAAATGTTTCTGATTGCTTATGCACATATTTTATGTTTTGTAGTGGGGCTAATTATGAAATCCTCGGTAGATCATTTAGCCTCGATTTAAAATGAACAAACTACGAATGTTTATGATAAAGTGCGTATTATTATAAGCTGCAATTATGATTTTGTTCTGACTTTGATATGCAAGTACAATGAAATTCGAGTAGGTGTGGCCAATTGATTTACCATTCGTGCATTCATTTCAACACTTGTTGTAGTCAAATCCATTGTACGCGTTACCAAATTGAGTCTAGTTAACGAAATGGCATGCCAATAAGTAGTAGTTACGAGTAGCTGGCATTGCAGTAAAGGGACTGCTTGGTCATCGTCCGATCGTCCTGGCATCGTGCCAGATGAAGATTTCATTCGTATTTCCAATTTGTTTTCGTATTTCTGCAGTGAAATACACGCTTCACGATGTTAAAGGAGAGAAAGATTTCTGAAATAGGTCATTTTTATCTTCGCTTTTGTCGGGCGAAGGACACTAAATATTCAGGTGGCTTTTACCTACTGCGCCAAATTTTAATGATTCATTCTTATTTCAAATTTTCGTTGGCAGTTGTATTATGGAATACACAGTTGTATTACTGAATACTTAATGGTCGGTGGTCACTTTGTGAATCTGTATTTGAATAAAATTATACCTGCTTTTTACCTTCTTTATAATAAAACAGGCCACTAATGACTTGTATTACGTGTGTTACATAAAAATGGTTAAGTCATCATCGTACGTTAAAACAAAAATAAAGTGGAAGTAATATTACAGGTAAATGCAATGCCCAGTAAACTTGCTGTGGAGTTAAGGAAAGATTATTGCCATGAATCATTCCATCCATCTCTAACATTGTAGCTTTGTTTACGAGTGAAAGAGAAGAGAACAATAACCCATATGCCATTTTAATCTTTCATTTCTGTTCTCATTTATCCAAGCTTTGTGTGAATAAAATTGTGAACAGGCAATAATGAATGTTATGTATTTGGTATAAAGTTGATTATACTGTGAACGCTAGCTGACCTTCATCGATAGTATTGCGCTAATATCCTCCCATTAGTATTAGAAAGGACTCGAGAGAATGATAGCCTCTTTCATCTGCTCTGTGAAGAAACATTTCGTGAACAATGGAGTCATATAGATATTTGCAGTGTAATCTATCATTAGTTACTGAATCCATTTTGTTATTTAACTGTCGATTTATTTAATTGTTTCGACAAGGTTACACTTAAATAAAATATGATTGGCCATTACAACTTCCATTAACACGTCATGAAATAATTCTGAATTCTAAAACTGTAAGAGACGTATGATGTCTCTTAGGGGTCTCCTGGGGTTATAGTTGCCAGATCGCCAAACCTATCGTTGGTCAGACCAGCCAGTTTGGTTTGACATCCGCATTCAAATTAGTTAAATGGCTTCTGAAATTGGTAGAAAAGAACGCACTGGAAACAAAGCGAAAAAAAGACATAAATTCTAAAAATCTTTATGAGATTTGCATTTGTGAAAATCCCCACAAAGTTTTTCTGATGTCTTGTTGGGAGTTCTAGTTTGTTGTTTAATTCCTTAGCCTTAATCATCTAAAGCTACATTTTTTAATAGTCAACATCACTCTCAGCTATAGTGTAATTATTCATTTTGCAGAAAAATATTTTTCCTCTGTCTGAAGCGAAATAAGATAGTATAATGAAAAGGCGTCCCTAATTAAAACTATTTCACCATCGCTGGAGAGCACAGGTTTGACCTGAATCTTTTCTTTACATTCTTTATACTGTGGACTACAATAAAATCTTCCAATTATACTCACACTTTGTCCATAGCTGTTGACGTCGACCTATATGACGTTAGGGCATCAGGGTGCGTTCCTGTTAGGGAGTGGAGTGTCCTCGGTCCTCACGTTAGTTCTTGCTACAAGTAACTGGGTCTCGCGAGACTCGTTTCGAGAACTCGTCACGGTTCGTCTTACGCAAAAAACGCGGTGCATCGCTCGCAATTAACGGGTTGCGTAACGCGGAAATGTGACGTTGCATGTATTCCGGGCAACTTACGGTGTAAATGAAAGTAGCTTTTGTTGTTTTAATTTTAAACTATTGGGACATAGACGAATATGATTTTTTTGATGTGTGTTTTGCTTATTCTGTCGCTAAAAGTTATGGAATTTTTTCAATAGTTGCAACTAAAATTATTTCGTGATAACATCAACCTAACGTTCATAGCTTTTTTAGATAAAAAATTAACTTAGGTTTTATTAGACATTAAAGTTAGTATTTGTGTAAATTGTAATTTTGTTTATTTTTCTTGTCCTGTTGATTCTAATAGGTAACATACCCTGAACATAGCTTACCTATGTCCCTATGAGATCCTGTGACGTAGCAATCTAGCAATCCCACAAACGGCAGCGTTTAGAATGGCAATGTCATTGGTCATTGCACAATGCGGGATCAGGTAGCTACCTCGCTCGGTCCGCGAGGTCGTTTCAATGATAATAAAAAGTGAACCCTGGTTACGGCTATCCGGCAATGTGCAATGTCGCGGTCGCGTGCCGTATGCCGTATTGCATTCCTTGACTATTGTCATATGCCATAGTAAGATGTTGCTATATGCCATAGTAAAGGTGCTCTTACATGTTCATTGTTCTATTCCTGTCAATACTAGTCAACTATGACGTCACGACAAGACCAAAGAATTTACAGGTCAGGACAAATATACTTACTTGATACTCGAGCAAATTTTTAAACGGGATTCATATTACTTTTATATAAAATATATTTATTGAAATTTTTCTATATTTTTTTATTTGTTTGGAATTAAACACAAACAAGATTCAAACTATTAAATTGACTACTACACTATCATCGCCAACCTGTACGATTACAGTAAATAACATACCTATTGAGACTTGTAGTATGCATTTAGTACAAAAGAATAAATCATCGCATATTACGTAGCATAAGTTACAGTTAAATATTCAAAACAGACAAAAATACAAGCAGAGTTTATTTATCCACTCAAAAAGCAGTTAGACGGGAATGTTGACCTAATATTCTTGTTGTTATTGAAACATGCATCTAATTTAAAAACTGGGTGGCGCTTGCTTCATGCAACCGGTAACTTATATGCGCACGCGCCGACCCGGAATAATGTACAGGAACGGCTTCGAATAAACACCAGTATAACTTGAGCTCTCCTTTAGCCACGTGCGCTTTCAGTACAAAGGCATTGCGAGATAAAACATATTAATACCATAATCTTTATTGCTAAATAACATTTATTACTGGCACATAAGGATGAATATTGTGGGTCATTTTGATATACTATTATGGAATTTAAATATACCCTTCTGACGGCTGTATGCACTCAACCGGTTATAGAACGAACGGCTCAACGAACGTTGAACGTGTGTACGATGGGTTGCCGTTCTATTTTTAAATCAGTTTACAGTTGTTCCGCTTGTCATTTTTGACGTTTCGAAATAGATGAGTTAATTTGGAACGTAAATGAATGAATTATTTTTTATTATTTATTTTAAAATGAAGCGAAAGTTTCGCCTCTTGAAGGAGCGCATGTCGCGTCGCGTTTTAATTCTTTCTTTGAATTATTTTGAATCTTGTTTAGTGCAACGTTGCAGTCACGATAACTTTTACTTTCAATCAAAGCGAGTTACGCATACATACGAGTCAAATTAATTTTAATTAGTTTTAGGCGTCGTTACTCACTTTCACGTGTCCGCGAAGTAATTAAAGGTTGAATCGTGTTTCAGTTTATTTGGACGTGATGAGTTTATTTAGCGTTGAATATTTGCACTCAGTTAATCCATCATTCGTTGCCACTTCGTTTTTATTGCGCGAGAGGTTATGAAAGAACAGCCTAATAATTAGAAGTCTGGCGTAATGCAACACGAATAAAATGTGCGAACATTTTGCATATTTATTTTTCCGTTACTCAAATATACCTACATCACTGTGATTCTAGTGACCTATGTGGCACAGATTATTAATCCAGTGGTTTATCAACGCTTATTTCACGAATTCATTGTTGTAATAAATGTATTTGTAAAGCGGGTAGTTCGGAAAATTGATGATATTTTGTGAGTAATATAAATAAATTGAGACAACATACTGTCATTATTTCATGATTGGTTAGACAATATTTCGGATCCATTGAGGAAAATAAATTTCATAGCCTAACGGTTACAGCAGGGCAAACCAAGTTGGTCCCATTCAAAGTACTTGCGCTGTTTGCGCAAACAAAGTCGATGTGCAAGGATCTATTCGCCCTCGGCTTGTGCGCTAAATATTAAATGACCTCTGGGACTGGAACATCTCAGAGCAATCATCACTTCTAATGCACCCGGTATTCGTGCCGTCATCTCGTGTCGTATCTTGATGGGACGATAAGGCTATAGCTTTCACAGGCAAAATATTGGACTGTTAAAAGATCCTTAAATCTCTGTACATTCGTCATTTACATTGGAAAACGTTATTTTATTGAAAATTTTATTTTATTAAAAACAATTAATTTGACACATCATTTTAAACTTAATTCGTCGTGGTTTGAGTGTATTTTATAACGATACGGGTACTCACGATTATATGTGTTATATGCCAATATTTTAAACAAGTTGTAATGTATTGTTGGTGATCAGAAGTTTATTTCAGTAAAAAAATAAATAAAGTAATTATTTTTAATATATAATTTAATGTTTTATTAAATTATATTTTATATTACATTATAACTGTCAGTATAATACCTAATTATTATATTTATATCTGCAATGACATCTATTACAGTAGCCCCTTAGAATTCATTCCGGTTTCTTATACAAAGACAAAGCAAATTGGGTGTCAACGACCCCTCAGCTGTTGCGACGCATCACCATCGTAAGATGAACCGCGCGCTTTAGCACATTTAAATACTAACTGGTTAGTTGAAATTGAACGCTTTGTTAAGAGCATAAGCATAACGTGGGAGTATAATTGAGACGCTGTACTAAAAAATATTACCTTTGTAAAAAAGATTGCCATTACTAAAAAGACAGTGAGCCCAATGGTTCAAACGTTGAACATTGGTATCCCAAACGCGTGGTCCTGAATTCAAGTCCTTGGTCCTGTAATTTTCGAAAAGTTATGTGCGTATTACAAGTTAATTATCACTTGCTTCGGTGTAGGAAAACATCGTGAGGAAACCTGAACACCTGAGAGTTCTCCATAACGTTCTCAAAGGTGTGTGAAGTCTGCAAATCCGCACTTAACCAACGTAGTGGACTATGGCCTTTACCCCTCATATTGTGAGGGGAGACCCGAGTTTTGGGTGTAGGACAAATATACGAAACGATCTTGTTGTGTAGAACAGCCCAAGTGTGGGTAATTGTCGTAAATAATAGATAATTATGTAGTTATTACGTTTTCTTGCTTGACAATAAGTTGTAATATTATATTCTCACATTGACCTTGATTTTCTTATAATAATCCGAATGCTACGCGATCCGCTAATTGACCGTAACAAGAGGTATCGCTTACAAGAGCCACAAGAAAAAAATATAGTTCTTCATTCATTGTTAGGGTGGTTTATATATGATTATTATCATCTGTATAAGTATAATCCTGATGTTTAAAAGCATTATGAGATTTATATTACAAATATTAGGTACATGTTCTTACTAATTATTATGAAAACACTAAATAGTAAATAATAATATAAGAGATGTTTTTAAGAAAGATGTGTGAATAGTGAAATTTTATTGGTCGTTCAAAAACATCTCTCCGCTCGTCTCCTCTCCGCTTTGGTGGAGCGTGGGCCTTAGAGACAGGGTTCTTATTTCTATAAAGTTTTATACATGTAAATTTGTTATTCTTTATTAATATTCGCCATTTAAGAGACTAAATTAACAATTTACAAATGTTTCAAAATAGTTTCTAGCATTCTTATTGCATATTGCATGATTTTATATCAAAGCTTTACATAATGTATGAACGCTTGCAAATTGCACACTAGCTAGCGCTAGATATAGCCCAGTTTTAATCATAAGTATAATAACGATTACACAGTTTCAGATAAATAATATTGTACGGTTAGATATACCCGCAATAAGCCGGTTATGTAAAACTTTCTAATGTATATTGTGACAAGTTATATACGAGTGTATGTAATACCGATGCGTAGGCTGAATGGATAGGAATATTCTTAGATAGGTACAAGATGATATTTGACGACCCCATAGCCTAGTTTGTAGTGACGCTGCCTGCGAAGCTAGAGGTTCCCGGGTTCGATATTTATGTGACAGATAAATATTTGTTCTCGGGTCATGTGTGTTAGTGATGTGTTATTTGAGTGTCATCCATGCCACCCGCGACACAGGGAATCCTACTGCGGGGGTATGAGTGTGTAAGCGTTTATTTATTATCAGACACCAATCCCTTGCATCATCATCATTTCATCTTCATCGTCATTGTCATCGAATTTTGTGAGTATTACCTATATCTGAAGAGTACCCCAGTTTTTAAGTTCGGAACTTACACTATAACGTTTGAGAAATCTTTGACAAAGTAATTCAAGTCTACTGTGATCTCACTGTAACGCAGACGTTGGTACAGTTTACATCACCAGAAATCCATAATAAACATAATATTATGGCGTCAATCCATTTACGGCCCACTATAGAGCACGGGTTTCTCCTCGTAACTGAGGAGGCCTAGAGCATACTCCACCACGTTGCTTCGGTGCGGTTTGGTTTAAGGGTAATAAAGGAAATAAGACGTAAAACATGTAGGCACAAAAATATAGGCAGGTATAGATCCACGCTATATATCCAATTGAATTAGAAACGATAAACTCATTGTCCATTTTCATTACCGGCCTCCCGCACCGCGTTATCTCGACAGATCCTAATAGTTAAAGCTCGTAGCGCTGAAGCATGTATGGGCTAACTAAACTGCCATTAACTGTAATTCAAACCTCATGGCTAAGCTAAAGAATAGAGAGAGAGAGAGATAGATAGATAGAGAGAGAGAATTAGATATTTATTTATTAAGAATACAGATAAATATTTAGTGAAATTATTTTTTTATTGTGAAATTCTCGAGAAAATATAAAATCTTTAAACATCTTCTGATACCTAAGGTGAAACGGATTGACAGGCTTACAAAGAAGAAACAGTATGTAACTCCGAATGACTTTTTCCAAATATTATATCAAACTCATGTTTTGTTTTTAGTTACACAGTTTATAATAAGTAAGTACCTACCTACTTATTACAGGCGCGTAAAAATTTCATAATGACATTTACGGGCCAATTATGACAATCTCTTTATACTGACAACAAATAAGCTGTATCAAAGTTCAGGATATACCTAGTATGCAAAGTTTTTAGATTAAACCAAATTAAGAACTAAACATTAATCAAAAATTCAAAGTTGATAAATAGAACAATAAAAATAAAATTATAGCCCGAAAAATAAAATAATAATTGCGTCTTGAACTTGATGTATTTTATTCGGCCGTCAATGTAATACTCGTACTTATGGATAAAGTTAAAATAAAACCGTGAACGACATAATAGCAGTACCTATATTTTTTTCTTTTTTAATCTCAGCCATGTACCTAAACGCTGTAGAAGGTTAGAATCGTCAGTCTGTTTGTGGTATTTGTTTGTTTGCGAAGCAATCTTCCGCTCTCTAGCCGTCGCCATGTTTACAGATAATTATTATTGAGCCCTCAGGTACCCATGTAGACTCGAGATTACCTCCATCAAAAATTGTAGCACAGATTCATTTCAGCAGTAGATTATAAAAATGATATTCGAAGAATACAAATATTCTTACTAATATTTTAAATCAAGCTCATTTTTGGGAAGACCTAATTTTGTGTTTGAATACTTCTACGTGTATAATAAAGCAATGTTTATGAATTTGTATATTTAGAACATTGAGACTGTTCTAATTCTAAATTTAGAATCCTACTTTTTAACTAAGTGGCTTTAGCGATAAATATTTATAAAAATGATAATAACTCGTTATCTATATTATCTGAATCAATTAATCTGACAAACTATTGCTGTTTATATAGGCCTGTAATCAGATGCTAACTAACTCCCTATAATTCGAGCGCACACGACCTCACAAAAAATACATTGCATTTTGAAATCAAAATTATTTCTATGCAATTATGTTAAAACTTGAAATGACATATCGATCGTTTCGATTAGACTTCCAACCAGCCGCACGGGTCAAAGGTTACGCGGAATATTATACGATTATTGACTGAACTGGCGATCAGAATATTTTGTGAGTCATAAACGGACGCTTAGGGCGGACGCGAACGAGTAACACCTGTTCTAGGCAGTAAATATCTTAATTTTCATCAAAATAAATATGTTATTTATTGTAATAAAATTAACGTAATATTTGAAGTTGCTGAAGTAAAATGGCGGGCAAACAATACTTTTCAATAACAAAAAATCTACTCAATTATTTCCAACTAAATTAACTTCAAAACATTAGACAGCAAATTTCAAGAACTTGAAAATAATTATAATAGGTAAACAAACACACAATGAACGATTCATAACACTGTCGTTTACGGTGGTCACTGACCCCGAACGATAGGTAATCGATTAAATACTAGAAATGAAACAGCCAGCCGCATTGCGGTGGTGTAACGCTGTCCATGCTGCAGGGCGAGAGCCCCGGGCCCGAGCGGCGGCACGGCGAGTGTGACCCGGAGAGTGACATGCCCGCGCCGGACGCCGCGCCCGCGCCCGCGCCCGCCGCCGCGCCCGCTCCCGCTGCAGCCTCCGCGTCCGCCGCCGCGCCCCCCGCCGCGCCTCCCACCGCGCCCGCTCCCGCTCTACCAACCCGCGTGAGTATAAATATAGTCCTAATTGTATTCACTAATTCCGTAACTTGTATTGTTGGGTTTCCAAAGAGGCTGCTTGCCTAGCTGCCCTTCATGAATGAAGCAAAAGTTTAAAAATAATACCTTTTGGAATTCGAGTTACTTAAATTAATTATTCCGTGTAGCAGCCACTCTTATGTTTTATTCAGTCGCCAGATGACCTGTATCAGGATTGGGGAGTTGAAACCAGTATTCTTTCTAACCTTTTTCTTCTTACTTGCCCAGCAACTCATTTGTGCTATCTTAAGTGTTACTAAGATCTATCCATAAAAATATAAAGCTCAGTGTACAAACCTCACATCAGGTTCCAAAATCAAGATCAATGGTGGTATCCCTGACGCCGGCGCGGGAGCGGGAGACGTGGGCCAAGAAGGCGGAGTTCCTGCTGGCCGTGGTGGGCTTCGCCGTGGACCTGGGCAACGTCTGGCGGTTCCCCTACATCTGTTACCAGAATGGAGGCGGTGAGTGCGGTCATGGCATCATGTTGGAAGTCGAAGAGATCGTATTTGGTCGCAATACCCAGGGTAAAGTGGTCTTTAGCAGCTCACAAGATATGGCGTCATCTTGGAAGTCGAAGAGATCATATTTGGCTGTAATACCCTGGGCGAAATGGTCTTTAGTAACTTACAAGAAAAGATATATTCGGACCACTGTTTTAAAAATTCCTAGTAGGTACCTAACGGGATATTTGGGTAATTGGTCCGCAAGTTTTGGGATAAAACGGAAATAAATCAAATACCTCCTGTATAAGTTGAAAGTAATCTTATTCTCATTAAAATTAAGTGACATAAAAATGGAAAAACATACGCAAACACAATCATGTATGACTTAATACCATTAATACGATGGCGTACAAATTAACATCAGGGTATCCATAATTTACCCCTCACATTGTGAGAAGAGACCCGAGCCCAGCTGTGGGACGATTATGGGTTGTA
>DWKA01001687.1:0-11920 GCA_018249155.1 Panoquina ocola ocola | reverse complement strand
ATCGGACCAGTAGTTCCTGAGATTAGCGCGTTCAATCAAACAAACAAACAAACTCTTCAGCTTTATAATATTAGTAGATATAGATTATAATGAACCATAAACATAAGAATAATACAATAATTTTAAAATGTTTCCAAAACTGTTCCATGTGTCATTAATTTGTGAATATTCATTATTTGTCTGTTTTCTGAAAATAAAGCCGCCGTATGCACCAGACAATTTATGCTCTAGAAAAAAACATTTTTACATAATTACACAGCAAAATATACAACGATATGTCGTGTGTACATATACACGAGTATACGTTGTCGCTTTGTCGTAGTACAATGAGTGTACAATACTCTGAGGTACAATAGTACCAATATTGATTAATTCTTTTATCATTTCTGTCTGCAGTTCTGACGTCGTACGCGACGTCAGCGAATAGGTTATGTAATAAGAATATTAATCGAGAACTAATATCATTATAATACTTAATATCATTTACTCTACAACAATGATTATACATAGCTAGTGCGAAATAAAATACTTCTGTTTAAAACAATTTTTTTGCTGAATAGGTACCTACTTCTACTAAAATACGTTGTTTGGCGATGTTTTAAAGACTATTTTATCATGTAGTCTTTTGTAATTTTAATTAATAATTGTTAGATTTCAGCATCGGGTTTCAGTTATCAGTGAATCAGTGTTTTTTATTTAATTTTATTATTTTTAATTTAATTAAAATTAATCCTCATCTGAATCTTAATTTAAATATTCATCTAAGTTCAAATCCTAATATTAAAAAAAAATATTCAAATAATTCTACATTTCATAAAAAATATCAGTCGGTAAGTTTTTTATGGACACCTGGTACTTTTACCTTTTGGAAGCCACTTCGACCATAACACGACCACTCCACAACTCGGGAGTGGTCAAAGCCAGCTGTCTTTAAAAAAATGTTGAAAAAAAATCGCACATTCGAGGTTTAGAAGCGTGCCGCCTTCGGAACGCCTCCTTACCGTATCGCCTTACAATTATACTTTTTATTTATGCTTATAAGCATACCAGTATGTGGCCAGGACCATATGGCTTTTTTCGGTCAGTAGCGAGTAAAAAAAATCTGTTGGCAGGTTTGACTTAATAACATGTTTTTAGAGCTTATTTGTGTAGACTTGTGCCGCTCGCCGCACTTCCAAGCAGGCAAGCACATAGTGTATAATCTATGGCAAACACTAAACATGTAATAACTATTAATTAATAGGTGACCCAACTTTATGGCGCTTGTCGAAACTCGCCCAACAAGTCCAGGGACTACTGACTACTGTCTTACTTGCGCTAGCTGGCGTCCCTTAGCTTATTAGCCAACATAGCGTCGTAAGGTATCTCGCCCCAGTAACTGATAACGTACCTGGCATGGGTGTAGGCAGCTTCTAATTCATAGGAAGTCAAATCAAAATTTTGTGGGCGTAGGGCAGGCCATCACATAGTATACAAAATCTTTTATAGACAATTTAGCTACATAGTCAGGCATACAAATTCCAGAATGGTCAGACAACACTTGTAAGAGATATTTCACTGTCATAGTGACAGGATTTAAGCAACTACTTTTTAAATAATAGTCAGATAGGATACCTATTGAGAACAGCCGTAACACTTGGTCACTCTGAGTAACATTACATTATTTTCTTTAATTATTCATGCGCTGATAGACGTAGATACCTTTACACTCTTATTGCATTGAGATTAATGCTAAAAGATCCAAATCTGACACAATGAGTAGGTATACCTTAGCTTTCAGGGATTAAGTGGCAGTTAATGTGCCATTCTTTTTAGTCAATGTAGGGATTTTGCTCCATTAGCCAATACTAATGACAAGTCGACTCAACGCTAAGCTAATTACGTACATACTGGTGCGAGTAGGATTAAACCTGATAAATACATTGTACAACTAAATAAACGTAGGTACTTGACTATACTAATTACTAATATAAAGAGGTAAGTAGATACTTCCCTGATAAAAAAAAATACCAGTAGAAAATTTAATCTTAATTTCACTCTTGCGAAGATGAGACGGACTGCTAGTAAAACATAACTAAATTAATTTTGTTTTTTATGTTAACGGCGTCAACCCATAACGGCCCACTACAGAGCACGGATCTCTACCCGTGAGGAGGCCTAGAGCATACTCCACCACGCTGTTCCAGTGTGGATTGGTAGAGGTCAATACTTGACTAAACTAAACCCTTGCTATAATTCCACTTGCCATCCAAATTACCATAAATGGAGATATAGTCTAAGGTGAGCAATACTCGAATCACGCTTTTCCTGTAGACTTCCATATCATAGACGGGCAGAATCTCAGATCCTTAACAATTACACATAAGTTATACACAGCTGTAAGCCTGTTACGTAAACTGTTGTTAACATGTTTACAAAAACAGTGACCGTTGCAAATCACTAAAATAAGAGTAAAAACGCAGGTTATTATTGAAATTAAAATCGATTCGTCGTTCTAGGAAGCGCGCCAACACGACACTTGCTTAATCCGCCATCACAGATGCCACTCTATTATTCGACGACACGTGTTCCGCATTATTTTTTTTTTCACAAAAAATGGCTACGACAATCCCTCGATTGCAACTCGACAAGACTGGAATGTTGCATTTTTAGTCAAATTTAATATATAATCTGCTTTTGGTTTCAGATAATATCTATAACGATTTTTTTTTCGAATTTTGGTTTAATTTATTTTTATGTTTTTCAGCCATTCAGGCAAGGTACACACGTGGAATCTTTTGAATCTGGTGCCCGACACAAAGTACCGAGAAATATTTGATTTGTATAGAACTACTATGAAATTGTCCACTCCCAGCACAGACCTGTGTCCAGTTGCCTGCACTTGACACATACTCGTTGACGATCAAAAAGTGTTCGGTATGCTGAGTCGGCAACAAAAAGTGTCTACGTTTACGCAATGCCTAAATAACTTTTATTTTTGTCAACCACCAAACAACTAGACGTGTTGCAACAGGGGGATTCATAGCCATTTCTTTCTTTTATTCCATTTTATTTGCTACAATGATCAATCAAAATCGGGAGCCTCAACTACTCCTATGTCGGCTATTTACATTTACATTAGAAATAGCCAAAATAGTTTCAATTCACAGATAATTTTACTTAGGTACTCACAATAAATATCAATAAATACCATCTATAAGGAATATCACACGCGTACAAAATAAGAACAAAACTTTTTTTACATTATTTTTTAATCTATACCGTTAACCAGGTGTTCAAATCCATGTTATGAAATTAATCTAAAACACGTTACTCGTAGAAACTATCTAATATCTACTTATAGCAGATGTTGCTTGTAACCTATTATTATCTACTAACAGAAAATCTCGACTTTAAAATTATCTTAGTAAAAATAAGTATTAAGTAATACTTAAAAACAAAATCCGATTCCGAACATAGTAAAAAGCCAGATTTTAATTTAAAGGATTAGGTACTTCCTGGGGAAAATATATTTTTTAATAAACCTACATATTTTAAACTAACACAACTTTAAGTAGCATAAAAAGGTCCACAGTTTAGACCACGTGTAGTCGACGAAGCTTCTACATAATCTGTGACTAATCACAGATTCCCTGAAATATTTATATCCAAAAAAGCGTCCAAACGAATTTTGCAGTTCTCCACAGACAAACATTTACCTAATAATGTTAAAACTTTAAAAGTATTTACTGAATTTTATTAACACAAAGATTATTAATTACACAAAGGTATTTGAACACATTAAACACCAATTAATTTGTAATTACAATTAATTCGATTAAAAGATCTAACCCGTCCGTATTCTTTGTCGGATTTCCTTATCATTAAAATATAATAGTTATTGTAAGCGAAGTAATTGTAAAAACGTTAACAAAACTCAATCAGCTTTGGAATATTTCATGATCTCAAGAGAAATAAAAATAAATTTATCAACAATATCAACATTCGTGAGATTTCGAAGTAGCAAAATAAGATAACAATCAAGAATTGGGATTTTAAATCCCAAATAACATTGCGGATTACCAAATTATGTATGAATTTTATCACCAATGTCATCTTAGATGTAGAGTTTTGAAAATTGATAAAAGGTGTAACTATTCATTAAATAAATAGCGTATCTGATTTTTGGGTTTTCGACTGTCTCTAAACAAATGGGGTTCTAGAGAATAATTTTCTTTAAATTTAAAAAATGTTATCAACTTGTATCGATTCGGTGAATTCTAATCTAATAGGTATCCTAAAATTTCTATGGCATTAAATAAGTAACTCGATATCGACTACAAACCACGTTAGATTGAAATTTTAAAAAAAGAATGTCCGTATAATTTTTTTACCCTATACAGTTTTATTATTAGCACAGACTGCGAAATTACTACGTATTTTATTTAAACAGTGTTATACGTGTCTCTGGTGTGGCCGCCGCCACAATTGCAAGGAGCAGCTGCAGCTGGATCAACAAAATATTACATGTAATTTAAAAAGAAAGATAATAACTCGGTAAAAATGAAATATGGTAGGTAATACTAATTACGTCAAATAGAGCAGGTATTTTTTAATCAGAATACAGTGTCTTTCATCGAAGAGTTATTCATTGAAACAGTGACATAATTTCAAATATAAATATCTGTTTTTGCATTAACAACAGTCTTTATTCGATATTCCTAAGGTTGCAATCAAACAAGACTGAAAATAAGTCAAAATATTTTTCTTAAACTGTTGTTACATGTAGGTACAACGTGCATAAAAGTTACAGTTGGAATTATAATAATAAAATACATACTAACATACGTACAGAAACATTTATTCTTTACTGTTATCAATGTTTCAGATGTAGGTATTCCGCCCTCCACAATCAGTAACGAATGCACGGATTGGAAATTCAAATGAGACTGGCCAAATTTATGGCCACTCGCTCCCTCTCGCTTCTATTACCCCCTATTCTCTCACATTTATATGTATTTAAACATGTATACGGAGCCATGTATACCCTATTTCCCATCTATATCGTCTTGATACATTCGCTATTTTTCTAATTAATTTCCTTTGTGGTTTATCTGAATCGTAAAAAGGTATTAACGTTATTTTTTCAGTAAATAGGTGGAAAATTGGTATCAGAAAGTGACTAGGGTGCAATGCTGGCCAAGAAAGAACACTGGGTAAATTTTAAGTCTTATGTTTCAATTTCTGGCATTTTTATGAGTAACATTCAATTTGAATAAAAACATAATACGTGTATGGCTACACACAATAAAAGGACATTCATCGAATTTGGCTCTCCCACCAAAAAAATATTTCGGCCTTCAATTATTATTTTAAGATGAATCCTTGTCAAGCACTGTCGGGATTATTTATTTAAAAGAAAGTTTTTAATGTAAAAAGCGCGGAAAGGAAATGCAAAAACGCAAGTACCTGCTGCCAGTCCCTTACAGTCACATGCACATACCATTTTTAAATGTTCATATCAGAAAAAAAAGTATCTTTCATAACCATCACAATCATTCACCACGCGAAAAAATCTTTTGTCAAATCCTCATTTCTTTGTTCGGATACTTATTTATTTGTAGGGTTTTAATGCAAAAATGTGTAGCTAGAATAATCCTTTTACGTTGTGCATAAGTTGAATTATTTGTTCATATCTGTTTATTTCCTGGGTAATGTAAGGCCTAAGTTATACAGAAACGGCAAGGGAAGGCGTGGGACAGGCACAGCGCAGGCGTGGAACGAATAAGGCACGGACGGGGATTAAAATTATATAATTATTATACTTATAGATATTTAATATAATTCACGGCTAACGGTGATAAAATATACCTATTCCGAAAAGCGAATTTACAATATTTTTTCTGTCCAAAATAAAAAACAATGATTTTAAAAGGAAATTAAGGTTTCATTGTATAATTTTTGACAATTTCAATGAGATGAAAATATACTTTGAAGCAATTAACCGTTAGGAAGAATAAATGTATCCCACATCATTATAGTATTACGTTTTATAGTTGGTGTTAAATTGCCTGGTATTCTAGCAACAAAAATATTACCGACAGCTATTCCGAAACATGGTATAGAGGCCCGCCCGCCGCCTCAATAACACGAAAAATTTTACATCCGTCGCAAAGTAATATAAAATGCAAACAGGAATTCTTTATTGATTTGCATTTTATTACTCACCTCTTTGTGCTTTCAGATGACAAAGGCGTAATAAAAAATTAAGCCTGCCATAGCTGGGACCGAAATGCAAATCCGTGTTCAATATGCAAATACATTGCCAGAAAACAAAGGTGGGACACCCGACGGAGTTGTAAAAAGCTTAGAAAAGACACAAAGAAATTGTTCCAGATATTACCATCGAACGGTACTTACAACCGTGCGGTAAAAAAGGGTTGAGCGTCAACAAACGACAGTTTTTGCTGGACAAAATCCTTTTAAGTTGATTAATGGACAAAGACATTAATTTTAGACCAACTGTTTAGTTAGGGACCGCTTTCTTTTTCGTATGATCTGGACTAACGGTTTTCTATCTTTCATCTTACCGGTGCTGGCTGAAACGTTTAAAAAAAAGTTTATTTTCTATCTGTCTGTCTAACCTATCCGGCAAACTGTAATAAAAAAAATATCTTATGAATTTGGTATAACTTAATTCGTTATTGATTAGCAGCGCGTTATACGATTTGTGGCGTGAAAAATCAAATACGTTTTGATAAAAATACAATGCAATTGAAACAACGCTGCAAAACGAAAGCGCGTGCCTTATTATTTTAAAAAAGTTACCCTCGTACAGATCTTAGGGTAGCACACAATGCCGGAAGTGCCTGACATGTGCCCCGGCACGCGAATGCCAAAAACACCAAATTATTTAGTTACACGTTTTTAAACTCCCCTAAATTGAACGTACTCTGTGGTTTTTTATTCCTTTCGTTTTTTGTCCGAACATGCGTGCTTTATTGGATAATTCGATGTTTGCGGTCGCGTCAGGTGATGTTTTGATTAGCAGGTCATGTGGAGATTGCTATAAAAATGTTGGGTTTTTCTGGTTTTACAAACAAGTTTTTTATATCGTTTATAGAAAAAGTCTAATACTAAAATCTTTTACACATTTTTAACCTTATAATTTTGACAAAAAGTTCAATACACAAATATCGAAAGACGAGTTGTTTGGTAGACTCAAGGAAAAGTATCTGACTAGATAGGTAGCTCAAGCAGACGAACAAAAATATAGCAATACGAAAAGAATACGAGCGAAATCCTACCACCAAGGTACGGGGTGATATCTATAGTTTCTTACATCGTCTCTACCGGCATGAGATTATAAATAAGAGTTACAACAATATGATGATATTAATGTAATATTGTGAGTGGCGAAATGTTTCTAATTATGATGTTTCTAATGTTTCTTATCCCCTAAAAAAATACGGTAATGTAACCAATAATCATAAGTAAATAAAATACTTGGGTGGCATGTACCGCCTATTCATTACTAAAACGTGGTCGTCCGCGTCATTAGTTTTTTATTGTGCGCCATAAAAAACCTTTTTTTTCATTAACACCTCAGTCACCCTCGGTCTATACGTCAACTACTCTGTAAAAAAGTTCCCGGTTTAAAACGTAAAGTAATTATAGAGTACTATAAAATTAGGGGACTTTTTTGAGGGTCTTTTTATTGAGGAACTTGTAAAGGTAATTAGAGGATCTGAGGTTAAACTTGTTATAGTGGGAAAACAGGTTAGGGATGTTTTTTACTGAACGTATGATGGTTTACTCGTTGCTAAAGTGTTAGGGTATTTTTTGTTACCTGATTTGTCACCACCCTTTTTGTAGAAGTAGTACTCGGCCTCGCTTCCCTTCGGGAACAATATGGTACATATTCAACCCCTTTAGGGTTTATTTACGAGATAGAAACTATTATAATTATGTCCTTCCTAGGGTCTCAAAGTATCTCTATGCCTCAATAAAATCTGTCCAGTAGATTCGATCAGATCTAGATTCGAAGCCTAATCAATCCAAACAAACAATCAATCAAGTCTTTCTTTCTTCATAAAAACTATGGGGAACCTTATCAACAGTCGATTCCCTATTTTACAAATCTGCTGGAAACTGGCGTACCCAGCTTCTAATCCAGGGACGCAATCAGATGTTTTGATCCAGGCGGGGTATTTTTCCAAGTCCGTTATTTATGTCCCAATGCATACCTATTACATCAGAACTTTTAAGAACAAAAATAGGTACTTACGGAAAGCATCTGCCCCCCCCCCCTCCTGAGTATGCCCACCGATAAAGATATAACGTCAAGCTCAGTTAACCAGTCGATTTTATCACGATGCTTATCAACATCTGTTTAGTCGCGTGTCTCAACCGTCCAACGTATCAGAAGACAACAATTTCACGCACCATCAAATTGACCTGAAGTCTTTATTACCATAGCGAGATGTTATCGAGCTAGCAGACTGGGCAAAAATCAAGATGTGTAACCGATCCCAAAAGCTGTGCTTGAAATAATCCATCTTTATATCTTTTTGCACAAAAACCTTCGGTCAGTCAACAGGGTTTGGTGCTTTGTTCGCGTTTTTCGACTCAGCTCCACAATAGGCCATAATCTCCAAAAAGTGACCCCAAAGAGTGCTTGGAATTGTACTACTGAATGCCGGCCAGGGGCGACGCACGCTCGAAAAAAGATTTCCAATCTCCTATTTATCGAGATATTTTTATGTATCTAAATCCGAATATAGGGTGTTCGGAATTGGTTGTCTAAAAGATTTAAGGAAATATCAACATCGGTTTGCTTTAGTTGCATCAAAGGCATTATAATACTCGTAATTTTATCCTACTTACGAGTGGGTACTTAATTTTACTAATTTCTACATTTAGATAAAAAAAGAGGTTCCATATTCATTCATATTTCATCATCATTTATGCTGTATCCTATTAGTTTTCAGTTAATTCCACCCAACAATATAAAAAGAAACTTTGAAACTTAATACTAAAGGCATTAAAGATGTGATTAGAGCTTCATTTTTATATTACAAACTAGCCTAATATGTATGTATCTATGCGTTGCATATTTTATACCTACTTTGAAATAAAAAATAATTTTCAAAATCAGTTAATACTCCAAAATTACAGAGAAATGAAGTAACAAACATTTTTTAAATAACACAAGAATTGGGACCTTTATTTTTGAAATCAGTTAATAATTCCAAGCATCCTGTATACGGGCAACATGCGCTGTGCCCGCAGCTTGCAACATAAAGGGATGGACGCACGCCGGACGACACACCTGCCTGCAAACTTGAAAAAATACTCCGCAAATATGTATGTATGGACAGCATGCGTAACTCGGACGGTTGGAGTTGGTTCAGTTTTTACCGGGAATTTTGTGAGATACGCACCCGTATTCGAAATGATCGGATACCTATCTGTGACAAATACCTAGGATTAGGATTTGGTTAGTTTCGAATAGTTTATTTGATTAAATTATGGTATTGCGAGTTGATGACAGAAATATTAGATAAATTCGAAAGGTGCCAAATCGCCCGGTCGGGCGAGATGAAGAATAATCCGTTTTATTAGATTGAGATTTTCGTTTATTATAAGTGTATTTTTGTAGCTACTTGTAAGGTACTTAAGGAGTAGACTGTTACCTTAGTGACTTGTAACTTGGTGATCTTTTACGCTATTTAGCTGTGATCATAAATCCCAAATAGTATCAACATCTAGGTTCACCAAAAGTGTCTACTAAGGTATTATCCTATACCATACTTTGGATAATTCAAAATAGTTCAGTATTCATAAACAAAATCAAAGCAATAAAAATATAATTCACGTAGGTATTTGTTTTCATAATCGTATCCGAAATATTAGGTATATCCATAACATCTCTAGTGCTTACCTACGTGGCTCCATGATATACCTACGAACTAAAACACTTAATATGAAGTGGTCAATGCGACGTCCATAGTAAAATCCAAAGAGCTTTTCAATTGGCAGCAATCATGCAAATAGACCACCCGGTGCCAACGTAGATGTGCTGCTAAGCTTTTTTGTATACGCACGAATATATAAAAGTTTTATACGTATAAAAAATATTAGTTTAAAAACTAAAGAAATCCCTGTATAGTCCAAAAAACGCTTCAACATACATGCTAATAACGTCCTAATGAACTACAAATCTGTAGTTAAACTCAGTAATCGTCACATAGTCGACACAGCTCTCACCGCAGCTCAGTAATGACAAAATTGAAAGCGTTCAAACGCTGATAGCTACAACATAACGGAGATGCCGCCGACTGGATCAATATCGCGCCGTTTCATCACGTCGATGAGAAAAAAGAGGAGAAAAAATACATAACTTTTTAGGGGCCGTCCCCCGCGGTCCCCTGCGGTCCCCGACCTCCCCGCCCCTCCCACGGGGAGACGAGGGTAAGGTCCAAAAAAGAACAAAAATATCGGCGCTTCGGCGCGTGCTCACAGTGCTCCTCTATAAAATATCGTATCAAATTTATATAATGGGAAGTGCCTTTGTGGCACGCGGAAGGTGAAAAAACGTGAGAGGGGGACTGTTTAAAGAAATGATTGTTTATAAGCTTTGGTAGAATGTTCCAAGTCTTTGAGTCAATTCTTGCTGTCGCAGTTACGAACAATAGTACGGTAAATAAAACTTATAATTATGTATACATAATGTACAAGTAGGTAGGTAGGTACATGAAAATCTTAGTGTAAACTGTAACAATTTATTGTTGATAAAACATGATTGATTACTATTTCAACTCCTAGGCCTAAAAAAATTCATTTAGTCAAATGCGTTAATTCACCAGTAGGTAATTTAGTCAGTTTAGTAATTAGTTAATGTCTGCGCTCGTCGCATCGTGAAAAAATCCCAGCACTGGGACAGATAAAGGTTGTTAGGTTAGGCCTAATTCTGATTATTGTGCTGAAATATACAAGATTGGAAATAAGATTGATAACAAATGTTATTTATAAAAATAAACAGTCACTTGGAAACGACCTTTCGTACGTCTAACTATCGAAGTGAGGTATAAAATCAACATGAAAGAATAAAGTAGATATTTATTGTTTTAGAATACTCGTAGGTAGATGACGAGAATCATGAGGAATATAACTTTTTTTGGATGTTGAAATTAATATAATTTTTTGCTTCTACCACCGTTGAAACATGCTTTATTTTTAGGAAAAGAAACGGAAAATCTTTTAAAAATCTAATCTAATTAAACCGGTTGTCAACTTATTAACTACGGCTACAAAAAATATGGTGCAAAAAAATTTTACATTGCAAAAATTGTAATGTTAAATAGATGATTATCTCTATTAATTACAACAAAATATGTCTTAGTTAGTGATAAAACAAATAGTATTTTAGTTCTTGGTGTAGTTATCAATTGTGTATCTGGATTCTAAATTGGTTCTTTTTCAAATGTTGCAAAAAGTTAAAAGTTGAGTTTCTAAGGACTCTCATTAGGATACAGTAAGGGGCTTTCACGTGCGAATCTAGAGCCAATTAATACGTATGTTGTTAAATAAATAATGAGATAATAATAAATTATTAAGTAGAACATTTTCCTCTCCAATAACAAAGCAACGTTATAGTAATCGACAAGTAACTTGGCAAGAGTCTGAAAGAGACATTAGAATCAAATGCGTAGAAGTCGTTTTGCTCTGCTTTTTATTGTGCGCATCTAACTGTCTCTTTCAGACTCTTGCCAATTTATGACCTCGTGACATCTATAATTGGCAAGCGAGCTTATTGCCGAGTAAAGGGGGGGAGCACAAATAATTTTGAGCTTTAATGACACTCACAGATCACCCCCAATAGATTCCGCATTGAAGGCGACATGTTTTCACCGCACATATATGCGTTGGCACGTATAGA
>DWKA01001686.1:0-11922 GCA_018249155.1 Panoquina ocola ocola | reverse complement strand
ATAAAAAACAAACGAAAAATAATTTCCCGCCGATTTTTTATTTTTATTACCAAGAAGGTTGCAACGTTTTAAAAAATATAACATTCGAAATTGAAATTGTTTCGATTAGCTAGAAGTGCAAAACTTTTAGTGTGCCCCATGTAATTAGTTAGCAGGCGTTAAGTGGCATAATCATTTCCGACACTTGGGTTAGCTATTAATTAGGTTTGTGTAGTCCATTCTGCACAGGATCGTGGTGGAGTGTTCTAGCTGGACCTTGTACCTTAACCTAGAGTATGTTTTTGCTGTATTGGGTCATTACTTGAAAGCAATGTTCGCTAATATACGCCGGAGCGGTAGAAAGCGTAGAAAATATATAATAGTAAATGTAGGAGCAGTAACGAAGTACGTTTATATCCCAGATATCCCGGCGGCGAGAGTGACAGTCCCTATGTGTTCATCTGCTCAAATCCTACCAGCTTGAGGATACGGTTTCCAATTAAGGGGCAGCATAAAATTTGTAAGTAATTTTTTTTTATCTTGTACCTCTTTTTTTTTATTATAAGGCTGTAATAACAAAAGCTGTAAGTTGATACGTTGAACGTTTGTCAGCGGTGTTTATTTGTTTTAAAATTAAACGTAACCGTTTGCCAACTAGTTCTATGAATACACCCTTATATTTCTATAACTTTCGTAAGGTATGAATAATTTTTGAAGATATTATCATTATATTTTTATGTTACAGATTATCTAGACAAAACAATTCATCAAGCGGCCGTCAAGTGTATACAGAAGATGGCGAAATTACAAGCTGAACAAGCCAACGCTGCGTAAATGATTATCTTATATTTATTGTTTGTTAAAAAGTTATAGGTAAAATAAAAAATATTGATAAATTAAGAAAAACGTTTATTTACACATTAAAATCTAAAGTCCGATATAAATATAAGGTCCATTTACACACACATGTACTCGGGAACACACACAAACAAAGCTGTACGTGCATCAGACAACACGCCCACATTAATACTTAATCCTATCACTTCCATAAGGATATATTGTATAAACTTAACAATATAATGAGCACCGACGTATAAGAAAACTAAAAATATGTGTATATTGATCAGTCAATGAAGAAATGCATGTCAATGACCTCTACATATAGTTTGTGTATGCCTCAACAATTTATTTGGATATGGATTAGTACCAAAGAACGTATAGGGGTTTCACACTTCATAGAGGTTGATTTAAAAATCAACTCAAATTTAAATAACGAAAAATCGTTAGATCTGGATCTTTGAGCGATATAAGAACTTTCGATTCGAGTGCTTCCTATCAACCAATGGTCACCAAAAGCCTTGATTACATGAACGGCCTTCTAGTTACCGTGTTGAAGGTAAAGTAAACTATAGTTTAGCTTCTTGCCTTAATATCTTCTTTTGCGGACATAAAAATAGGCAGTACACACTAATAAATCATATTTGTATTTATATTACAGAGATCAGATGATCATATGCAACCAAAGAAAACTGGACTGGTCATATAACTCCCCATCGTCAAGTCTTAGAATAGAAAATGTCGCTTTGGCAGTTGAAAAGATTTGGTTTTGGGATACAAACTTAATCTATAATAGGAACGTTACGATTCCTTCTTTTGGTTCAGCTGCGGAAAGAAAGCCTCTATCGGAAGTATCGGGTCGTCCGTAGCTATAGTGAAGTAGTTCGGTATCCGTCTGCTGTTAGCTGACACAGTTTTGAACATGCCGGGAGTGTTGTAGTCCTTGCTTGCAGCTAATGTCAAATCTGAAACGCGTTTCGAATGTTCGAAGATATGTTCTAGATGGTCGTGGTGTTTTTTGTCTGCTATCTTCATTATTGCACTCTCTGATCTCGATCTCTCTGAAGTTATATCGCTTCTCTGCTCGTGATTGGCTGTTGTTTCCGTTACCGCGATGTCTTGCACGGATTCGCTCAATTCGGAGTCTTTTACTTTCTTCCGCAGAGGTCGCTTGTTGTATACCGTGGTTGGGCTTGATGTTTCCACTGTCTCTTCGGTAGGTCTTGGTCTGCGTTGTCCGTTGCGGATTCTTGATGATATTTTCTGTGTGCTGCTTTCAGTTTCCGCTGCTGTTGTTTGTCGCTGTCTTATAGGAAACTTTGTGGATTGTAAATGTTCCGAGCTTCTGTCTATTGTTGTTTGTTCGTTGTCTGTTCTATTGATCTTGTATCTAGGATCTTTTGGTGTGAATTTCTTCCTTTCTGTGGAATTTTCATTTTCCTTAGATGCAATTTCCATGTATGGAGCTTTTCTTTGCGGATATCTAACTTTGGGAGTTTCCGGTGTTTCGGTTGTACTCGTCGTAGAACTCATTCGGTTTCGGTAATCTTTTACGCTAAATCTGGGGCGATCGTATTTGTTCTTAATTCTTGGTCTTTGCGCTTTTCCTGCATTACGAGTTGATTCCGTATTTGTGGTAGCAGTAGCTTCATTTTCATACTCGGTACCTTCTCGCAATGATTCTGTTGTAGTTATTTCTACAGGTCGTGCGTCTCGATGGAATGAAAAGTCTTTCAGTGTTTCGGATGTCGTTTTCAGTGAGTCGGTTAAACTTACAGATACGTCGCTGGTTGGAGTGTCTTTCTCATCCTGCTTATGAGTATAATCAGGTATTTCACTTGATTTTAGATCATAAGTATTTCTTGAGGACAACGGACGAGTTGCTATTTTCATTATAGATGAATCTCTGTTTAAATCTTCATCTTTAGGAGACTGTGTTGTTGTCGTCGTTTCGGGTTTGTCCGATGTAGTCGTAACAGGTCTGCGATGGCTCATTTTCTTTTTGGTAACTGTCGGTGATGTAGGAGATATAGTTGGTAAAGCGCTTGTAGTTAAATCAGTTGTAATAGTTGGCGTAGTTAAACTAGATTCCGTTCTGAGTTTAGCGGGCCTTACTCGGGGCTTGATCGTATGGATTTCTTCTGGTTCTGTAGTTACCGGTGGTTCTTCCGTGGAAGATTGTACACTTTTTTGTGTAGTATTTTCTTCTCTAAAACGGTTGCTATTAGCATGTGGGGGACGACGTCTCCTAATCTTATTCCTTTTGCGTACTCTATCTTTGTCTAGGGGTTCGGGAGTACTCGGGCGTTTGAAGTGTTTATTAGGTGGCAGAGTAGGTAAAGCCTCTACTGTTAGATCGTTGACTTCCTTATCTACGCTGCTAACTGTGGTTGTAGTTTCTTGTTGAGTTACTCTGGATGCTTCCGTTGGCTTCTTAGTTCGTCTAGACGTTGAATATTCACCGTACGATGGAGTAGATACTTTGTAATAGTAGTCTTTAAGTTTGTGTTTGCCAATCGGTTCAAAGTCGTCCCCAAGTGGTCGTCTACTTTGAGATTCAACATGGCTTTCATAATTCTCATATCCCTTTTCACCTTCAGTAACAATTGCGTATTCTTCGGGAAGTTCAGGAGCTGCAGTTGTAGTTCTTACACTAGTTGTTGTAATTGTTTCTTCAGTTGATTTCTGATTATTAGATGATTGAGGAGTAACTGCCCATTGTCCAGGGGAAGAATGGGTTATGATATCTTCGGGATCATTTTCGGTCACTTCATATGTAGACTTGTAAGGTGAAAAATTATCATTGTCTTCAAATTGCAAATGAGCCCTAGGAGGTTTGGCATAATGTTGAGAAACGTGTTGGTTGCCTCCGACATTATCGGTTACCTTGTGGTTTTGGATTTCATAGCTATAATCAACAATCGGTTTACTGATATAATTTTGCTGTCCAGTATATTGGTCATAATCATGATAGAAAGTATTTGCTACAGTTGTCGATTGTGTTAATTGTGGGTTGTATGTGGTGATTTTGTTATAATCTAAATGATGGGGATTCTTGGCGAATGGATCCTGTGGACTCGGTTTAAATGGTCCTTTAGTTCCTGCATTTGGATCTAATTTTGGTGGAGAGGTTACTTTAGTTTGTGGAGTTGGAACTGGTCTGAGGTCATTTAGTGTTGATCCAAAGAGGAATTGATTTGGTGTCGTCAATAGTTTTGGTGTAGTGGTTGCATATAAAGTCGGTGTAGACTTGAAGTTGGGAGTATAGCTAAATGAGTTGAAAATTGTTTGCTTCGTGGGTTGCGGTGGTATAAAAGTTGTTTTGCTCGGGTATATAGGGTCTCTTGCTTTGACTGACTGCACACCAAACGAACCAAAAGTACCTGAGAAATAAAAAATACCGATCATTATGTAATCTAAAAATAATGCTTCATATAAGTGCTTAACTGGTTTTGTAATCAACGTTATGTATTCGGAATCAATAATATGATCGTTTGAGAAATCAAAAGATAGATCAAGAAAAAGATGTAGTAATAAGTGATCATTCTCATAAATATGTAATGCTGAATTTCTCACCTAATATGCTGGGTGGGAATTGTTGATAATTCGGTATCGAGTCTTGGAACGCATAATTCGCGTAAGGGTTCACGGTGAACTTCTGACCTCCACCGTAAGATTGCTGCGCCGTCTTAACCTGCTGGCTCACAGATTGAGGGGCTACGTCGTTGTCAGGCAGCTTGAAAACTTCTGGCTTGAAGATTTCAGTGTCAGCAGACTGGGGCCGTTTAGCCACGTCGGGTCTCACGTAAACCTCGACGGGTTTTCCAAATATATCCAAAGGTTTCCCCGTGGGGTTTCCAAATATGTCCAGGGGTTTTCCGGTTTGGAACTGACCGAACTGGATCGGTTGAATGTTAGTTAGCTGTTGGTAAACGTTATTCTGGAATGGGTTCTGCTGTTTTGGTTTCGTCTGGTACTTCTGCAGGGGTCGTGCAGCGTAAGGATTGTGGGGATTTCGGATGACGACGTTTTCGACTGGGAAGTTTTGGATGAACTTGTAATGGGTGATGCCGTTGGGTAGGGCATAGGGATTAAGATAGGAGTTAATGGGTTGGTTTGCAGGGGCAGGAGCGGAGACGGGAACGGTTCGAAGGGTGGTAGGGCGGTAGGACTGCGCTATGGAGGTAAGTTTTGTGGCGTCCCTCGCGACGAGCGGTCTGGCCGATGAGGGGTACAAGTCGAGTACCGGCAGTTTGTAAGATGGAGCGTGGAGGGGTGCGGTACCCAGTGAGCCGTATAGAAGTCCACTAGACCCGACGACGGGCCTCCAACCACTTTTTGATACTGGTAAAGTCTGGAATGTAAAAGAAAATAGAATCTTTTATTAACATTAATTAACAAACAATTTATTACTCCTATTCAACATTTCAGATTTAGACAATAACTTTAGCATACGTTCCTCGGATATAAGTGGAGACTATAGGAGAGGAGAGAGATAGACCGGAGGAGAACTTACAGGTGTAGCTACTGATTATTTTACCACGAAAAGGTGCATAAAAGATTCGAACTTGGACAAACGGCAGGCTAACGTTTAAACCGCCAGGCTAGATCTATCCACCATCATCTTCTTCCGCTGAATATTCATAATTAAAGATGTGTAACATAAAAACGGTCGTACCGCCTGATTCGCCATGGAGCGGCGATGGTGCTTGGCGCAGCTGACGCCGGCGAGTGACGCCTGCAACGCCAGTGCGACCAGCCACAGCCGCATTCCTGAAAAATACCATTGCCCGTGTTAAAATCCTTGACATTTACGGGAAGAGGAGACCAGTGCCGTGTAGTTAGCCTTAAAGGAGTTGAAGCCATATTTTTATTAACGCTAAGTTAATATTTCACTTCAGTCCCACCTGATGGTAAGTGATGCTGAGGTCCTAGGTTGTTGCAATTTAGCGTTTAGATATATCTTTATAGAATACATATAACGAAAACTTCATACTTTGTAAGGAAAACCAATGCGATCCTAGCCTTAGTTTCTACAATTCAATACGAGAGCGACATATAAAGCACGTACGAAATGGATTTAGAGACAGATGAGAAATTAATAAGACGCGCTATGCAGAGCGTGGCGGTTTGATAGCTGACCGAGAAATCTTAAGTTTTACAAGTTTCCCACGATTTTGGATACGCTTGTTGACCGGATCAATTCGGGAAAATATCGTTTCTTGTATAGGTACCTACTTCTTAATCACTAGTATTTGTGTCCTACTAAATTTACTTATTGAAATCGAAAGTATTATATCATTGCCATTGCCCAATAAATGTAACATAATTGGTAAAAACTACCGGTTTTTAGCGGTACGCATGTGTGAAACTGAAACTAGTTCATCTCGTAACTCCTCATCGCTTGCGCTTGCGCATAATCTCACACGAAAAGAAACCATCTTACTAATACCACGCATGTACGAATAAATTACACAGCATAGGTATGTAATGTAACATTACTTAGAAACTTCAAAATGCTCGGAAATTGCTTAGAAAAGTGCATGGAAGTAGCATTTTCTAGCATTGCGTATTTCAATGGGCTTAGACAAAAGGGTCACATGTGAGTATTACGTTTAATATCAGCGATGGGATTTGTGCGTGTCGTGGAGACTGACGCAATAGCGAGCATTGTGTGGACGGAAATTACCTGTAACTACCCACATAATACAATGACAGATATTCAAGTAAAATGAGAAATGCTAGTAGGTACCTACCTACTTAGTTTAAAGAGCGGTAGCTTTTGTTTAAAGTTGTATAGCGGTTGCACATAATTGTGTAGAATATTTTAATACGAAAAATGTATAAGTAGTTGTAAAGTGTAAGTTATTACTTAGGTGTACTATTATATTAAAAGAGATTTTTTGAACTTAATTAACATACATAGTAAGTACTTAGGTAAATTTTTAACACCATTTTTAACTGTTTCAATGCTTCGCTTGGATCTTCATTCTTCTCCCACAATGAAAACGGATGAGGTATGGACGAACGGAGAGACATTTTACACATTTTTGAACATTTTTATAGAGAGCTCTCTCAAATAAACAACGGTACTCATCTAAGTACTTATTTCTCGCGAAGTTTTCCTTCAAGCAAGCGAAATATAGGATAGAACAGAGTGTAAAAGACAGAGCTTCAAACGTTACATTACGACTCTACAAGATCTTAGAGATTTTTATACAGATATTTTCATCGACACGCAACTTGGCAAGAATCTGAAAGAGACAGTTAGATACGCAGAACAAAAAGCAGAGCAAAACGACTTCATCTAATGTCTCTTTCACACTCTTGCAAAGTTGCGTGTCGATGACTACTTATACTTACGCAAACGGATAATATTAATAAATATTAGTTTTCAGGTAGCTTCCCTATCACAGTAAACATTACAGATAATCGGTTAATATACATACATATCGGACGACGTAATATTTCAACGTAACATCAGTGAAAGTGGTTTATTGATGCGGAATCTATTAATTATTATGACAGTCATGTTTACATATCGCAAGGTAATTTTATAACCGCAAATTGTTATCGTATTTCAAGAAGTGTACATACTTGTTACGAAACTTTATGAACTGTAACGGATTGGTGACATCATTTTACTTTATTTACTGTTAATATCGTACTACCTATATCCTACTACCTACGAGTATACATACTACGTAATACCTATATCTATATACGTAGTCAGAAATAAAGTAAATTTATTATTTATAGACCAGCTATTGGTATCTGCTATTTATATCTAACTATCGTCAAAAATAAAAGTCAGGCAAATCCATATTACGTAAATGTAAGTGCGTAAGTGTAATGTAAACGCTGATATTTACTAGGAAACCTAGTTATTTTATCTTATCCTAACGTCAACTCTGAAATTGTTCTATTTCAGAAGGGTAAATGTACTGGTAACCGCATCGTAACAACCAAGACATACTCGTATATCATAATACATTATGAATTACGATCATTATGAGAACAATGACTTCTTAGTTGTTGACTCTCGCCATTGATGATCATATATAATGCAATTGAGTTGTAACGAGTTTGCAATGAGTGGCGTACTGTCTGTTGACCTCAACTACTTACTTAGAATTATGTAGCGTTAAGATCCAGTGTCGTGTCGTCACTACAATACCTTAAGCATGGTTAGAATTAACGTACACTATCCCTACTAATGTCCACAGTCCCCTAACTAACGAATAATAAAAACTAATATTCATAATTCGTCAGTGGAAAGCGTAAAATGCTAAAGCGCCATTTTGATCAAAATGACATATATACATAGTTGGATTGGATTTTTTTTTCTGCGTCCAACGATGTAAATAACTATTTTGATCAAAATGGCGCTTTAGCATTTTACGCTTTCCACTGAATGATTATTCTTCAATCACGCAAAAACGGATGAATGTATAAGGATGAAATTAGGCACACAGATAATTATAACTAAGAATAATACACACAAATTCAGATCAACTTTAATAATCATCATTAAAAGAAGTATTCCTATCAGAATAGAATTACCCTAAGGCCCCATACACATATAATTATAGTTGGACCAATGAGAACTGCCTGGAAAAGGTTCAATATTAATGGTTAGAAAAGCAATATCATTCCTATATGGTCTTTATATCATATATTACTTATACAAATATATGGATAAAACTTTTGTATAAATTCTAGTTGGTCCAATTTTTAAAAAGCAATATATTTTGAACATAAATTTAATAAAAGGTAAATTTAAAATGCACTCGAAACCTTATGATATGACTTGCAGAGTCCTGAACTTCATTAATTCGGTGCAAGACCTAGAAAAAAATACCAATTAAACCAACAGGCAATCAGACAGTCAATCACAAATCAATCAATTAATCAATCAATGTGATTATTGATAATGTTCGGTAAATAAATCAGTATTTTTCCTAAACAATAATAGTGATTTTGTTTTTAAATGAATATTTCTAGGTGATTCAGGACCATTTAAAAATTACATATAGACATTAGTCTAATATGATAATATATTTGTACTTTTTATAGTATTTCAAAAAGCAAATTAGTTATTAAGAAAAATGAATGATATAGCCTCTGCAATATGATATGATATACTTATGACTCACAGGAGTGCTGAGCTAAATTTGATTATGCATGTGCGAAAGGAAATACGTATAAGTATAGTCATGGGCAAAGTACTTGGCAAGAATCTGAAAGGGACAGTTAGATGCGCAGAACAAAAAGCGTCGCAAAACGACTTCTGCGCATCTAATGTCTCTTTCTAAATCTTTCCAAGTCACTTACATACACATGACTATACATAGAAATTATGCAAAAAAAAAGTATGCAAAGAAAAACATGGTACAAAAATACATGCTTAAAAGCCAATAATAAATCTATTCTTTACATCTAAATCCCAACAATTATTATTAATTAAGTGAAACTTCTCTAGCAGCTAAGTCGGGAGTAAAATTAAAAAAAAGAAAAAGTAACACACGACACTCGGCGATAGATGGCGTTAGTAGGAGTTAAACACAAAACAATTATTTTGAGTTAAAAACACATATTAGATACAATAAAACACAAGAGAATTTAAATGTAAGTATCCAAACGTCGAGATGTTTCACTTCATTAGCACCCGTTTTATGCTCAGTCTAGATCCTTTGATCGTGATTATTGATGTCAATCCAGATTGACTGTGTTATGTATCAATGATCACAAACAAAGGATCACAATCTAGATTTAGCGTGTAACAGGTGCATATAAGCACACAACCAATTTTCTTCATTAAATTTATACAGAAAACCCCAGTCACGGTTGCCAGTTTACCTTTCTGGTCCTCGGGATCCTGTTCCTCCTTGAGGATCTCGTCCACCGACTGCTCCCAATCCTCCAGCTCGTCCTCGGCGCAGTCGCCGGCCTCCTCCTGCCTCAGGTCCAGCTCCAGATCCTCTTCATCCTTGACAGCTTCGACTGAGGATAGAGTTATAATTAGAACAAGGACATTTTAATTTAATAGTCTAAGATCTCAGGGCCGCCAGACCTTACTTATTTCTGAACTAACGAATTTCATAGAATACGACTCTCCAATATTTTACGTTTAAGTGACGCCTTCAACAAGCGTTCACACATGTTTGTATATCAATTATTAACTTCAATATTATTTTTGTATTTTCAGAAGGTCCAAATAATCGTAACATCAAAATTATCGTTATAACGATGATGACGTCATCAACTAACCTTTAGCAGTGACCGCATCATCACCATCATCGACTTGCTCGTCGCGGTCATCCTCGTGCCCGTTGCGCTGCGGCGCGCCCGCGGCGGTGCGGCGCCGCTTCCAGTTGCCCTCGTCGTCCGCGAGGTGCGCGCGCTTGTTGCCGTTCGACGGGTCCGTTGGGAGCTTGGGAGTAAACGGTTATAGTTTATCTATCTGTCTATATATATAAAACTCTTCCGCTACTGAGTGACTGATGGACAACACACAACCGAAATTTCTGAAGGTAGAAACTTAAAATTGGTTGTGAAGCTTCCTTATGAAGTGTAGAGGAGTACTAAGAGATAATTTTTGGAAATTCGCCCCCCCCCCCTCTCCCCCCGATGGGGGTACAACCGTATACTGTACTGTACTGTACGTACCGGGTTGTTCCCGCTCCTGTCAGCGATGAGCCGGCTGAACAGCTGGTGGTGGCGCCATGTGCGCAGGTGCACCTCGGCCGTGCGCTCGCCGTCCAGCAGCTTGCGGCACAGCGTGCACTGCACGCAGCGGAACTCCGTGAGGAACGAGCGCCCAACGCCGCGCTCCGTGCTGTACGCACACACACAGACAGACATACATAAACATACAAATATTATCCCACAGTCATGGGCAAGGTACATGGAAAGTCTGAAAGAGGCATGCGCACGCACAAATATTATCCTACTAAAATTATAAATGCGCCGCACTCCGTGCTGTACGCACACACAGACAGACATTATCCTATTAATATTATAGATGCGAAAGTTTTTGTTTGTTACTCCTTCACGCAAAAACTGCCGAAGCGATTTTCATAAAACTTGGCACACATGGTCCTATAGTCATGGGTAAGGTACTTGGCAAGTCTGAAAGAGACAATCAGATGTGCAGCAGAGCAAAATGATTTCTGCGCATCTAATGTCTCTTTCCAAGTCTTTCCAAGTTACTTGCCAATGACTATACTAATATTATAAATGAGGAAGTTTGTTTTGTTTGTTACTCCTTCAGCAAAAACTGCCAAATGGATTTTCATAAAATTCAGCACACACATAGAGGATAACTTGGATTACACCATAGGATACTTTTTATCCCGGAAATCCCGCAGGATCTGTCAAATTCCACGCGGGCAAAGTCGCGAGCGTAAACTAGTTATACAATATTTACTTGTAGACCCATTGCCAATTGAATATTAAAACTATATTGAACGTAATAAAGATTGAGTTAGCATACAAAATGCCGCATTACCTGTAAACGGGCAACATGTCAGTGGTAACGTTGGACAAGTCATCGCCCTCCTTGTAGTCCAACACCGTATCCTCTTTATCCAGAGGATGCTTGGTGGGTAGTTCTGCATCTGCTGGTTTCTCCTCTGGAGCTTCCTCTGTTGCCTCCTTCTCTTCTGCTTCCCCTTCCTAGAAGATGAAAGAGGGAATAAGAATTTAATTGGTCAGAATAATAGGACTAATAATTAGCTAGCTTTATATTTTATAAAGCATGTTTATCATCATCATCATCAGAACTCATAATTATTGCCCCAATGCTGGACTCGGGTCTCCTCTGAAATGCTAAGAGTATAGGCCACTAAATTACAGAGGGCGACGAACAAACATCCTAATCTCATTCTTATGGGAAGATCCATTTAGTTGCATATTTGAATTACTATAAAATAGTTTAAAAAAACAAATAACATGCTTAATTTTATCAAATTAGTGTATGTATTGTCATTGGTCCTCAATAAATCTACAAAGATTGATCGAAATCTGACCGTTTAAAGTGGGTCAAAATCGCGCCCAAAGAAGTTGGTTACAAACATACATACAAACATACAGGTGAAGCTAATA
>DWKA01001685.1:0-11924 GCA_018249155.1 Panoquina ocola ocola | reverse complement strand
TAGTCGCAGGTGTCCATGGGCGGCAGGGGACGGTGGCACTGTCAGCTCGTTTGCTACCTTTTTTCCATAAAAAAAAAAAAAAAATAAGTTTAATATTTCTTCAGTTAGAAACCAAAAAATTATTTTGTCAACTAAAGGTATTTGTATTGTATATTTAAAAACTAATTTCCTACTGATAACATGGATTCAGGGCCATTCCACATCGTGATAGGTTTATCAAAAGTTATCGGTCTCGTTAAATAACTCCAGAAATAGGTCACCTAGATAAACATAACTGAAATTTCGCATTACGCACCTATTTCCTGCTGCACCGTTGACAAAAATATATTTAGATAGTAAATTTCAAATTTAAATTTTCCAAAAGTTATTTTAGGAATGTCCCATACCTTTCAATGTGTATATTATCTGTATATAACATATCAACAGCCGCTGCACACAAGTTACACGGGTTTATATCCCAGAGTCTAACGCGTTCCAACTACATGTAGAGCTAGAGACTACACTCGTCTTGGTCACTTGCCACAACTAAAGCAACTAAAGCAGTCAGAAGAAAAGCGGAATATTCTGATTAATTTATAATTAGAATTGTCATTAAAATGTGATTAATGTTCTATTAAAATACTTTTTCCATATCAAAGTTTTCATGACATAAATCATAACATGCACCTATTCGAACTTTGTATCAGGTAGAACATTGTAGGTACATGTACCGCATGTACGTTGTAGATCATCGACAGTCCGCCTCAGATGTCCGATAGCGCCGTGCAACGCTCTCAGTTAGGCAGTATGACGATGATTGCATTATTAATACCTTCAGGCGATGGACTCGAAAGTCTGATTCGCTACTGTGGCATAATACCTAACATACCGGCATAGGAATAAACCTTTGAGTCAAACAATTATCAACATTTTAAATTAATAAACAATACTAGGTAGTAGTTCGGTTAAATCCTCAAAGAAACCGGAGTAAAAAAACATTTATAAGTGGAAACTCAAAAAAGTAAGAAGTTCCTAACACATCAACGAGAACATCCGTGATAACCATAATAGTTAGTTGAAAAAGGAAACGACATATTGTTTACATCCTTCAACAAAACTAAACAGGTACTAATTCTTTCGTACGGAAAAATGGAGTTGGTTGAACTTTCGCCAGGCTTCCCCGGTCACACAGAGCGGACCATTCATACCTCCTTCCGATTATGTTTACCTGGTACTTACCTGTCCGTCCCCCGGGCCGGCTACCTGCGCTACAAAACGAAGCCGGACAGTCAATAAACAGGTACACTGCGGTGACTTCCGATGTCCTTCAATGCTTATTATTATTACGAAGAGAGGATTACTTACAATGTTTTAACGGGAAAGCACTAATAGGTACTTATCTACGGGTTATTTTAATCTGTAATTTGCTAGTCATTTATTAATTTGTTTAGAAAAAGAGATAAGAGGAGTGAATTAGAGTTATACATACTAGGGTATTTAAGTGTTCAGATAAGATTTTATAAGCAGTTAAAATTTAAAGATTTTTAATATTTGTGTGAATTTTATACAGGTACACAAATTGTACTTAGCTCAACGAAAAGGATTGTTAGATCCCCAATAAACTTAGCACCTTGACAAATTACTGCTATCAAAATTAATAGACTAACAATGCTTATCTGCCCTCGCTGCCAACTGGGGAAGTCCAGCAATTACCCTTTAAAGGCGAACAGGTGTCATTAATTTTCTAAATTTGAACAACGGTTCAACGACTAAACATTTTGTAAATAACTTTCGTGTAACAAAACTGCGAAGATCAAAAAATATTACATCCAACGGTTTAAATCACTTGATTTACGTTGTTAAAGAATACATTATCTTCACTACACACGGCTAAAACCTACGCACCTAAAATTTCCACGCAACCTCGATGACACGTGAAAGGGAAAACAATTCGCGTACTGAAAAAACGTACTCACTGAAAGCTCCCTTCCGCCGCGACGCCGCACTCGACGGCCGGCCGCCACCCCACTGCACGCGCCGCGCACCGCCCGCGTGCTAGCCGTACGCACAGCACGCACGCCGTGCGGCAAACACCGGCACCGTATGTCAACACTCAATACACACAACGTTACAAAAAATCATCAAACACTGTTACGCAGCACTTTTTCACTCAACCGCCCGTTGCGCAATTGTCACTAATTTAATTAATTCACTTGTTACATTGCACTTTAAGTAATAATTAAACCACGTTTTACGCAGCGGAGGAAACTGACATGTGAATTTACGTTTACGTAAACTACACTAGTTTCCAGTAATATAATGTCACAACTTTAGCGAACATAAGTTATTAAAACGACACAAGCTGACCGTAATTAAACGGCAATAAACTTCTTTTTGTTTATCATTCGGTCGTTATCGCTATCGCGCACTATCAAATCACCGGCACGTAATCAACACCAGAGACGTATCGGGCGTTTAGTAATTACGGTGATCGAACAAACTTTACTTTGCGCCGGGTACGCGGGTAGACTGTCACGGCGAAACGCCGACAGTGCAATGACGATCCGGCGATAGCACAAGATAACAAACAGCTGACTGGGCGCTGGGCGGCGCGGCGGCGGCGGCGGCGGCGCGCGTGGTCCTTCACTCATGACTCGCGTTCAGACATTGTACAGCCATTGTCACAGATACGTAATCCTATTTTGTTCTTATGTACATAACTGTAATATTGTCGCTTACTATTGATGTAGAGATGCACAACGTCGGAATGTATTTCAGGTGATATCCATCCATGTAATCAATGAAAACTGATTTAAGCGACGTGGAAGTGAGCACCCTATTACATAAATGATTGTATCAGCGGAGTCTCGAACTCGATCAGCTGAGATCGAGACCGGAGTGAACTTTGTTTATCTTTAGACGTCCACTAAATTACAGCTCTGCCGTGAGTTCAATGAAATAAATCTTATTGCTCGTAAGTATACTGGATCCGAGAAGGTTGAATATGAAGTTATAAGTAGGTAATATAATAAAAAGCAATTGTGTACATCTTTTCGTAATCTGCAATTAACTTTATTAAATTATAATATAATAAGTAGCACGTGATAGGCACCTACATTTTATTTTAATACTGTGGTCAATAAAATTAAAATGTATTAAGCGTAAAAGAAATTTGCGAACTAATAGGTACTAAACACTTCGTATCTATTGTGGATGTGACTATGACTACACAATAGTGAATTTTGTCACAGGGGCCTTCCCAAAATATTCTCCTGGATATTACTCACAACAATGGTGGAAATAATGATAAGATATTTGTTTCGCAACTAAACGAGCTGTGTTTACAAACACATTGCGAAAGGTAACTAGGTACGCTATTGCTTCAACAAATTCCTACTGTCAGTTCTCCTGAGAGAAGAAATGGTGAGACTCTACCAAAATATTTATTTTCCTAGTCACAGTTACAGGTAACGCTTAACACTACCATGTGCTCCTGCTACATCCTTATCTTAAAAACAATCGCCTGATTTATAATAACCTTTCGTGAAACGAGGTGGAAGGTAAAACGAGGTGACATGCATTCTGACCTGAGGACGTGGTCGGCCGGCTGTAATCTCATTACTGCTCGATGCGTCATGTTGGCGAGGCTTTGTTTGCACCACTTACCGCCGGGAACATTGAAAATACTTAGCTATGAATCTTATCGATGTGTCAATTTTGCAACGTTATAAGGAAAACGATGAGTCAGCGAGACAAAATCTAAAGTATTGATACGAGCATAAACCTGTGAATTCAAGACCTTAAAAGGCCATTGCGATAATAAACTAATTAATTACATCTTTATAGTATCTACATTTCTTGAAATTATTTGCTGGAGCAGGGGAGTTGATGGTCTACAATACAGAAGAAAGAAAAAGAGGAAAGAAAGATATTTCTTCTCCTTTCTTTGCCTATAACATACCTATACATAAACAAAATGATTAAGTATCGACAGCCTGGATACGCGAGGTATTAAACAAATACTGGGATTTAGGAAGTAGTAGCGATAACACCAAACACTGAGCTGGTTTAATAACCCGGTGGCGGGAGCTGGCGCCCTGCCCGGCGGCCCGCGCTGATAACCCCGGTTAATATCGACTTAACTAACTCCACGCAGGGGCACGTCACCTTTTATTGGTTATTTCATTTTCACATTTATGTAACTTGCATTTTTATGTCCCACTAGCTTTAGGAGTCAGTTATTAAGCATTTTTAATGTATGTGCAATATCATTAAATGTGCATGACATTAAGATAATGATAACAATTTGTGACTTCGGTTTGTAAATTGTAATAAAACGCACTTTAAATGATAAAACTCGTAATCTATTCTCTAATCCTACTGTAACAACAAGGTCATCACAGCACTTCCAAAGACTACACCAAAAAGATAGAGGAGCCCATCAATACTCTATCTATTCCGTATCCGTTCTCCAGCTTCTAACATAAGACACAATATTATATAATTTGAATTCGCTCGCCAAAGGTTGCATCGCCCTGTAATATACACTTGTGATAATGGTCACGATGCGTCATAGTTGAAGTTATTAAACGCGGGGATAATAAATATTGACTTGAACTGCTTAAAAGTAGTGCGTACACGTGTACCGTAACTTTAGTTAAGAGGATAGTTAATGCGTACCCGTATCCTTATAATGTATTCATTTATTCTTATTAGCAGACGGAGTGGCGTCGCTGCGATGAAACTGTGTCTATATTAGTACCTGTATACAGTGAAAATATAACTGTAGTCTACGCCAATCTGTTTGTATTGCATCTCATTACTTCTTCTATGGCCGCAATGAACGAAAATCTGCTCATAGTTTGATAGCTCGCTAATCATCGTTACAACCCATAATCGTCCCACTGCTGGGCTCGGATCTCCTCTCGCAATGTGAGGGGTAGGAGCTCGCTAATGAAAAATCTAAATGCCTCATTTTCGTGTTCATACATCATCGCTAAAGTTCTCCTGATCTACTCACCCGATTTATGAGCCTGCTTATTAATAGAGTTAGGAATCTACGAGTATAACAGAACCCCTGTATGTATTATGTATACACGGTACGCGGCCGATAGCGTAATACGTTTAGAGTACGCGAGACTGGGTAAACTAATTAATGTCCGCGGCCGAGCGGCCGAGCGGCCCGGCCAGTGAGGTACGGTGTTTTTCAGTTACCGACGGCTCTACATGTAGTCTCCCTGTCTAGCGATTCTGGGGAGCGGCTTGCGTTGCGTTTTACACGCATTACCATACCTTACTTCACGAATATATACATTTTTTAAATGTTATGAAAAAAAATGTCACACGGTACTTTGCTGTCTACATTGTATGAAGGTCGTCGAAAGTTAGTTCGGCAGACGGGTTTGTTTGCCGCTGAAACTGTCCTTTATCCCCGAACAAATCCGTCTTTTGTGTCGTCACCACACGAGAGGACAATGCCGTCTGGGACCTCGCGCGGGCCTCGCTTATTACAATAAGTGCAGTGTATCGAATATGAAGAAGCGTTACCCGACCCGCGAGCGCTGCTGCGATATTTTTCCAGTAGCATTTAAGCTTTACGCGTATTTAAAAGCATTACCGAAGACTGACAACGTAATCCTGTTACATTGCAAATACATCTTGGTAATCAAATCTGATTACAAGGTACTGCTAATGCTTATTGTTTTATAATGTTTTCTAAAGCAAAAAGTAGGTATCAGTATACTCTAGCTAGTCTATAATTAATAGAAAAGGTAAACTTAATCTGATACGAATATTCTAAAGCTGAAAAGTTTGTTTGTTTGCTTCAACGCGCTAATATCAGGGAATTACTGGTCCGATTTGAAAAAAACTTTCAGCGTAAGATAGCCCATTTATCGAGGAAGGCTATAGGCTATGTATCATCACACTTTTTCCAGCGAGCGCGCAGCTAGTTAGGTATATGTATAACAATAATTGCACAACATCAACATTGGTCATCAAAAATATACCATGGACTTTGACCACCGCATTGTAAACCCTTTGTTAGCCAATAGGGTGAGCTAGTTCCACACTTTGTGCAACTAATACAAAGCGTTCGATCGATCGCCCAGTTCCTTATTGGAATCGTTTGTTTTGCTTTAAATTAGGACAACGACAATGTCGTGTGTGAACCGGGTCGCCGACTGTCCGGCGGACGGCGCTCGTTAAACAAAACATGTGACTAATGTGTTTACCTTCTGCTTGGTCGGAACATGGCGGGACGAGGAAACGGACATTCAGGTTCATTTGTCTCCGCAATCTGGGGACATAGATCTTTTATTGACACTGATTAACCACTGCTAATCGCGGCGCAGTTCATTTTAAGAACGGAGTTTCAGAGTTTAAAATATTTGTGAAGGAAGTCTCACGCAACTTAGTTTTCTTCTTAGTTTTCGATATCCCTAAAGTCGTAATAATAGCCTGCATCTAGGCATAAACCTATCATTCTTTCGATTCATCGATTCTTTTCTTTTCATGCTTAATAAAAGCTATCATCTTTCATCATTAATCATTCCCTGAAGTTCCGACACGGTAATATTAGATAACTTCATGAAGAAAATAGTTTGAATTTTAATTTAGGTACATGAATATCGTTATTAGACACGACCATAAGGAAGAGGCTAACAGAGCAGGCAGCTCGCCGGCCGCCATCGATCGCCGCACGCAGTCCTGGCTGTGGCTGTACAGTGGCGGTGGCGGTGGCGGTGGCTGTAACGAGCGCATTTTTTCTGTCTATCTGCAATTCTGCATCCACTGCACCTTTTTGTTTCGAGTGCACTCATTGTTCGTGTAATGCAAGTACTCGCGCCAGTGTACTGCGCCGTGCAGTAATCACGCCGTCTGCCGCTCTCGACCTTTTCAATTGAAATATATACAGTAATACACAGACGAGCTGCGGGAGGATTGTAACAACTATATGTATACTGGTCCGTCTTTTACTTTTTTCAAAACAAACATTTTTATTTGAAAACTTTTAAATTTACTTATATTTATTTATTTACATATATTATATTTTACAGACGCAGTTATGTATTCTAGTGGTTCTTAACTTTAAACTTATATATAATCTGATTGAAAACATTTAACTTGGTTAGCCTACAAAATACCTATTAATTTTGCTATTAATAATGAATATATTTATTTTTTTCTAAACTTCCGAGTACGAGTATCAATTAGTTTTCCCCACTAATATATGTAGGTTAAAGATGAGTCAGATGAGTCGTTAATAAAATGTAGTTATTATGAATAAATTATAATATTATTGCATAAGGATAAAGTTATTATAATTTTGTTGAGTGATGAAGCAACTGGCATACGACCCAATTTTATAGGTATTCCCATAAAATCGTTTTCCCAACGGAGAGATTATGTGGTTATGGTTTATCCGCTGTAATTGACAACGCAAACGGCTATTAAATCTAGTAGCTAATAAATCTGAACAGTGGCATAAAATATTAAAAAAATATATTTTTTTTAGTAATGTATGTATGGGATAGAACTCGGTGCGTGATCATATCAACACTTAATAAAATATTAAAACGGTGACAGCAATGCGTCATGCGTGGTGAAAGCGAAATTACACCGACGAAATTACCCCAAAGTTTTCATGTCGGGAAAACCTTGGCAGCGAGTTGCGTGTTGGGCACCAAGCTCGGCCGGCTGACTCGGAAACATCGCCACGACCTAATTCAGCCCGTGCGTAAACACCATAAAATAAACCCATGATTTAAAGTTTTATAACATGCCTGGTGTTTACCGAAATTAATAGCCCACGTGAATACTTACACATACTTCCCCAGGTGTAATATGACTACAAACGAATGTAGCTGTAACTACACGGCAGTTTACCTTGTACTTTGTTTTACAGATATCGGAGCATCAGTAAATAAATATCATTGATTTCTGTACTTCAGTACGCTGGACAGACTTTACCGGACAAATTGACAATTGATTTTTGTGCCTCTTTTAGACACCTGCCTCAATGTTGATGGACTTGATATTTAATTGTTAGAAAAAGTTGGAAAAGCTGCATTTTCCTATGAAACACTTTATTTTTTATGAAATAGCCCGCTATCGAACAGGCGACTTACCTAATAATAAATGGTTGTCATCGCTCATAGACATCAGACATCGATGCATTGACGATGAGAGAACCAATAAATAAAGTATTGACACTTACCCCCCCAGCTCCGTGCCGTAACACGCGGAGTTGTTTGCAGGCTGCCTCACGTTAAGGAAGTGGTCGGGATAATACAAATAATGACTTCATAGTTATGATATAATCCTCTGATGTGAAACTCTACCATCATATCAATAACACTATATGAACGCTAAAACGTTATGTTTGAGTTTGACTCGAGTAGAAACCGTTTTGTCGTACTCGCAGCTCCGTAGGTACGCATACGGCATATCGGATGATTGTATGACGTGTATAACATAACAGTAAATAACCAATATCGTTTAGGGTCGTAAATATCGTCGGCTGCTGCTCGAGCGGAAACAGAAGTTGTGTCAGTTGGCGAGCTAGCGGTACCTACTGCAATAATCCATATCTACTCGTACTAGTATTATAAATTCGAAAGTAACTCTGTCTGCCTGTTACGCTATCACGCTTAAACCACTGCATTGATAAAAATTGACATAAACATAGATAAGACGTTGAGAAAGGACATAGGCAACTTTTCACAGCGGGAAAATATCTCATTCCCACGGGAAACGTAGTAAATCGGATGAAAAGCATTGTTGCGCCGCATTCTTCTGAGATGCTGGCGTCATAGTAGGTGATACGTTAATACAGTATACTAAAAATGTTTTGGTTTAGTATATATAGATCCAAAAAAAAAAGTCCGCGACACATACATCTATTTATGGTAGGTCAGGCATATAGTACAAAATTTTTCGCGAAGCGAAGCGAGGGCGGGCAACTAGTAGTGTTATATATAAATAAGAGATCGTGACGGCCGACGAGGAAAATTGTTCCAGCTGCTTAACGATTTGGAAAATTTCTCATTAATTTTGTCACATTCGTCATTCGGAGTATCGTGAGGTCAATAACCGGCGGTAAATCATTAGTCGTATAACACTTCCGACATCGACATTAGCTGCGACGATTAAGCTAAATGGGTTACCCATTAGGCACTGCTTTGCTACGCAGTGGACTAATAAATGTTAAAGTATTTCAATTAAAAATAAGACATGTATTTTTTTAAACATTTGTCTCTGCAGAGTTGTTGCAATTTAAACTTAATTTAATTTATTATGATATTCAATATTTTTTAAAATAAATATGAGCATACAAATGGCGTAGCCAAAATACCTAGTAGTATTATGTATTTTCATAACAAACAGTCGCCTACAGTGTTTTCATCTAAAATATATATTTGGAATCGATACTCACTTAAAGCCATAAAATGCGAAACACATAAAACTCATGAAATATGCGATAAAAAATTGGTAACAATTCCTATGTCGGATGCGAGAGACTGTAATTGTGAGTAAAAGAGAGTGGGACCCTAGTTAAACGGTTACTTAAAATCCCATAAATGTCTCATACGTAAATACACTAAATGCCCGCCTGTTTGCCTTTTAGCAATTCAATTATGCACTTACCTCTCTGGTCCAGTCGCCCGTCCCGCTCACCCGCGTAGCGCGCGAAAAGGCCGGCGAGCCCCATGTGGCACGTAGCACCAGACGCACCAAACCCACAAACACCTGTTGTCACTCCATCGCACTGATGGGAACCTCTAATGAAGCAGTGGAGTGGTATAAATAGAGGATTGATACAAGTTGTTTACAAATAGCAAGGCCGGCGCAGGGCGGGCGCTGGGCGCAGGGCGGGCGCGTCGCGGCGGGGTCATCGGCCGCGTCGCGCGCGTTGCCAAGGCGACGGCCGGAGGACGAATAGTTTGAAATGCGTTGCTCTCTTTGTGCGCGGGCTGGCTGTGCCTCTGCTGTAGATGCAGCGCGCTGTTACAGTGCGTTACAGGACTGCGATCACCTACGTCACTTGCGAGGGTGGCTTTGCGTTCGTTTTCAGAGAAACATCTGAAACATCTCTGCTACTAACGTTACATCATTCCACCTCAAGTGTTTTTCTACTATCGAGGACCCGTTGTCATGTAGATAACATTTAGGAAATTATTTGCGAAAATTATGGCAGACTCAATCAGTGACGTTTGAATAGTATATAATATGTATGTATATAAAAAAAAATATTATTTAACTTACATTTTGAATTAATTGGAGTTAGTAAGTAGTTGTACTCGTATTATTATGTAAAAAATAAAATATAATATGTACATATATGCTAATGATCCAGCATTTACTTAGATACATTACATAGTCCTCTTTAAACATTTCGTATTCTGAAAGGTCTAAAAATAAAAATAACGTGTTTTATTTTCATTTTTTTGTCTGGATATTACACAAAGATTATCGTTTATTATAATAATACAATATATCCTTACAAATGTGCTGGCTTCACATTACTATGCTCTACAAGAAACTCTACAATATATTTTGTATTATCCTTGCTCTACATACTAAAACTTGACTAAAAGCGAAGCGAGGGCGGGCCACTAGTGTCTACATAAAAGTATAATAAATTATATATAAACCTTCCTCTTCAATCACTTTATTTATTTCAGCGTACAAAGGGACATGAGGACAAAGAAAAGGACTTCATTTTATACTATGTAGTGATTATCATAATTATGTGAGCGAGCAGGTTAATAGAAGCAATTTGGACTATAAAACTTTTATTTTAATTATATTAGATACCAAATGTTGCACCTTTCGACATTGCTACTCGTACCTATACTACTGGAAAACACCGTAATTTAATGAAATGAGAAAACATCACAGAGCGCCCTCTAGTGTAGAGCATTGAGAACGTTCGCATCAGTGCCATCTAGCGGCATACATAAGAAAATTTACTCTCTGAGAGTAACCAACTCTGAACATAGTGTAACATTGTTTCATAGATGTCACTGCCAATTTGTTAACAAATTTCAAACTAGGTGTCGCTAGAAGTCCTAAGAATTCCATCTTTGGAAAAAAATATACCTACTTTCACAGCATCACACTTTACAACTATGACAAAAACAAGCATTATGAACAATACAATTTAAATTATAGTGATGACATATAAAGAATACCTACGACCCAAGATCATTCTGTCATATAAATGTATATTTGCCTCAGCTGGGAACCGAATCGAGGCTAGCACTTATTGAAATGGATCTTTATCAGATAAAATACAGGGCGATTAGAAATAATTAAATATTCATATAAATACCTATTATGAATTATTATCTCTTTAACCAAGTAGAGTTGTTCTTGAAAAGTACTTATTTAATCTTTTAGGGTAAAACACTTTACCCTGAAAATACTTATTTGGTGTGCAAGTACATGACATACAAAATGGCTATGTAATTAACATTATGTATGTAACAAAAATATTGCCGATATGCACCACATGGACAATAAATGAAAATAAATATTATTTTTAATCTGGTACATAATAAGACAGAAGGTATGTAGACACATAAAAATATAAATCAATCTAGATTTACTAACCACTCAGACAAGATTACAAAAATAAAACGAAAAGAAATTTCTATAGACGAGATAAACGGCCGAGACGGTTGTAACAAAAACCCGCGGCTGCGGCCGTCCACGCTCATCACGCTTTGGTACGATACCTAAATGAGAGAACGATGACAGTAAGGAATATTTTTTTTGGTTTAGAACAAAATGTGATGGATGATCTAAACCAGCGGTCGGCAACCCGTGGCCCGCGGGCCAAATGTGGCCCGCGACCCTCTTGAATGTGGCCCGCGGACGTCCTGCTTATTGTCCCCTAAATATGACCTCAACGTCACGGTTGAGAGGTTGACTGCAGAAAT
>DWKA01001684.1:0-11924 GCA_018249155.1 Panoquina ocola ocola | reverse complement strand
TTATACCTTTAATATTCCTTGACCGGTGACTACAGAAATATCTACCTACATTTTGCACCTAGATGTGGTATTATGAAACATCGTATATTTTACCCGAGCGAAGCCGGGTTCTCATCTAGTATACTATATTCTTCCCGAGGCGAAGCGAGGGCGGGCAGCTAGTTATTATGATAAAAATACACAGTAACCTTGTTTACCAACAAAATCATGTTCGTTGAAATGGACTATAATGTACTGGGTGCGATTTGTATGTCGTTGTTCATATGGCGTACTCACCAATAATCAGGACCGCCTCGTTCGGCCTCATCTCCTCACAGAACACCATGGACGCTATCAGCTCTGGGCATATGATGAACCTTATCTCCTCCTGAACGCATCCGTGACCCAACACACCGCCGCCTAGGAACCTGGAAAATTTAATTCAAAACATTAGCTTGACAAATGCAAAAAAATCCTCAATTCAGGGAAATGTTCAATCCACATAGCAGTAATGATAGATTTGTGGTTGATTGTTAGCAATGATTTCGATCAACAAAAGCATAGTATTTTTGATCAATGAATTTATGTTAGATAATCACGTTCACGAGTTCACGAAGTACAAGCTACTGACAGACGGACAGACGAACAGCGAAGTCTTAGTAAGCCCATTTTTACCCTATGAGTACAGAGCACTAAAAATCGTCACCACTCACCGATTAGCAAAATCGACCTGTATCAGCCCATCAGCATGTTCAATGTAGACCTGCGAGTCAGTGTGTACCGGCACGTTGGCCACGCGGTCGGTACAGGTGTCCCACCGCGGGCAGCGCTGCGGCGGCACGGAGCGCCGGGTGAACGTCACCACGCCGGTGGGAACTGCGCTGCAACACCACGCGTTATTAATTAAAAAAAAAAGAATTGGTCGGTCGGGGTTAGAAATAATAATAGTCGATCGGGAGGTTGATCGGGAGGTGGGTTGATCGGTCGGGAGGTTGGTCAATCGGTCGATCGGTTGGTTGGTGAGTCGATCGGTTGGTCAATGGGTGGATCGATCGGTGAGTCGATGGGTCGGTCGGTGTGTCGGTCGGTTGGTCGGTCGGTTGGTAGGTCGGTTGGTAGGTCGGTTGGTCGGTCAGTTGGTGGGTTTATCGGTCGGTCGATTGGTGGATCAATCGGTCGGGTGGTCGGGTGGTCGGGTGGTCGGGTGGTCGGTGGATTAATCGATCGGTCAGTGGGTCGATCGGTTAGTTGGCGAGTCAATCGATTGGTCGTTGGATCGATTGATCGGACTTGCCAAATAAGAAAAAAGTTTTTATAGAAATAACTAAGTCTGCAATAATGAAGCTGGACTACTTTATCCTACTATCCACGGCTTGAACGTACAGAAATAAGTCATAATACTATAAGGTATCGAGTAGAAAAGTACGAAGTTGAAATTTCGTTTTAGGAAACCATTCTGAAGCTAGTGTTAAAATAATATAATGCTAGTGTCACCTTTAGTAGTAACCCTTCGAAAGTAATGACAGATGCACTTCATTTTCTCCAAAACATCTCTCGACGCCGAAGACTCGTACAATCTGCAAAAATCATAATCCTTAAGTTTAACCAAATCTTTATGTTTATCCTTATGTTGAACCAAAGTAAATATAATATTGCCAAATATGTAACTACACAAATAGATTAAATTAATTCAGTGCATTCGCCTTTGATTCCTATGTGAAGTGTGTTTATCAACATTAAGCATAGTGCCATCAAATACTGAATAAAAATAACCTTAAATTATACTCACCGACTAAAATTAATACTTGGGTATGTATCATATTCAGAGTCCTTCTTTGTGGAGTTTCTTCTTGGGAAAGTGCAAAAGAATGCATTTGCTAGCAGACTCGAAATTTGTTGCTGGGACAGTGATATTGAATGATTCTTGTGTTGCCTGAAATATTTTAAAATGCTATTTAAACCCTGTAATTTAATAAAAAACTTACGAGTATGAGTGAGTACTCATACAAACTCATCAACACCCATGCACCTTCTTTGATGTATGTAGTCACAAGCATAAATATATTATTATTACTAAGAGGTCACATATTCTTGCTGTGTATGGGTAGGCAGATGTTATTGAACTTGTTCTTGGGCAGATATTTTTGCTCTTCCAATGGGTATATATTTATGCTCATGACTGTACATAAACACGATACAAGGGTACTACATAAATTTATAATGGGACTAGTGGCCCGCCCTCGCTTCGTTTTGGAAAAAAATTTCTATTCATCTTAGCGTGATTTTATATAGCCTATAGCCTTCCTCAATAAATGGACTTTTTAACACTGAAAAAATTTTTCAAATCGGACCAGTAGTTCCTGAGATTAGCGCGTTCAATCAAACAAACAAACTCTTCAGCTTTATAATATTAGTTTAGATATGCCGGGAAGATTTCGTATGGATTTTTCAAAAGTACGCTGCTATTGGAAATAATACATCTACAGATATATAACAATCGTAATCTGTACATGGGATTAAGACAAAATTACTTGGAAAAAAGGAAGAAAATTGGCACTTTCGCCACAGAAATCTTTAATGTACATTCAAAAGTCCCATTCAGAATAAACTGGTTGCAATATTTGCTCAAACGTATGTACTCGGGACATTTGAAAGCGGGCGATTCCTTCGCCGTATTTTTAAGCTGCATATTGCATAGAGATTCCGTCGACAAGCCATGCTGGAGCTAATGGACTAAGCCACTCGGGACTTTTAACGATCTTTACTTAGGGCTAATGTTGCTTTACAAAATGCCTCGCAAATGGTTCCGTTGAAACAGCGTTAGGTCGTGTAGTGAGTGAAACTCTTAATTTTTTGTGTTAAGTCAAAATTCTAATGTTCTTCCATTTGTTTGCTACTTATGAGTGGGGATAAGTTTGTAATGAATACATTAATGTACAGTACTAAGTAGTAGTAAGTAGTACTGTACTGTACTGTACAGTGTACAATTTTAGTAATGTAGCAGAACTGAGTGGTAGCTCATGAGCTACGATGTAGAAATATGAAAATCTAAAAAATATACTTTTCGGTTCGTGTTTTATTTTTGGTTCTCTCCTGCATATCTTTTATGAGCCTGTACATTTATAGATACATTAACTCTCAAATTCAATACAACAAATGAATTATTATTATTCATAGGTTCAATAATATTAAAAAAGTGTAGTACAAAACAGACGATATTATAATGTCTGAAGACGCCAGCATAAAAATATGCTAAAAAATACTTCCAAGATTAAAAAAATATATTGAATTTAAATTTAAATTTGCCTTAATATAATAAAATAAAACCAGTCATTACTCGCGAATAAACCAGATCGAAGCTAGTTGACGCTCCAGAAAATTCTGAACTCACCCGTGACTTGAAAATTTTATATTTATGCACCAAGTTGGTGTTTTGGGGAGATTTTATGGAGATGCGTTTATTTTGTTTGATACTTTGTTGCTCCGAATCTTCTTTCGCTCCAAGACTTACCTGAAACAGATAGAAACAAGTTTTAGAAGAATTTATTGCAACAGATTTTAATGTTTGTGAGCGAAGTTTGTCGTGATTTCTCTTACTCAGCAGTGAATATTATAGTCAGTAAAACTGAATAAAGTCGTATCCTGAGATTGCTATATTTTACTGATATAAAAATAAGAACACCATACGTTAACAATTCTAAGTTATTACGGAGTTTTAAATATGTTTTTCATAATACTGTTTATTGGTTACAAACTATTAATTTATCAAATAATACATATTTCTTAAAGATGTTTAGCAGAACGTTGAAAGTTACGGGTGGGTAACACAAGTTACATCTAAACATTGACAGGACAAGTACGATGCAGTTCGAACTCAATTTGCAGTTGAACTTGGTATAGAGGCAAGTTTCAAAACTATTGCCGTTCGGACACCATGTGGGTATCAAACTAATGTCATGCACGTACATAGGTACGTACGCAATCTTATTACAATACTAGCTTACAAAATTAAAATCTTATTTTTAATGCAAATATTGCTAAATTCAATTCAAAGAGGGTGAAACAGGAATTGAAAGTTTTGTATTTAAGTTCGTAAATTTTGAAGTCAGAAACATGAATCTTTATTTTTTGGCTATTCATATAAAGATAATAAACAAATATTTTATTGTTTTGTAAAATACTACCCTTTAAGGGATGAAATATAAGTGGAAAGTCAAGAACATTCTACGCGAGCAAAGCTGCGAGCAACAGCTTGTGTTAAAAATATGATCTTGTGTAAAACAACTCAAGGCAATATAGTTATATCAAACAATGTTAATTTATTATTTATGTTTTAAACTTTATTTCCCATCTACGTGGATTCGGTACCACAACAATACTGTACAAAGCGACGTTGCTAATAAGTACAATAAAACTTAATTAAAACATTTATATTCACCAAAGTTGAAATTTCATTACTCTATCATAAAATAACAAACTAGAACAACTCGACATAAAAGCTACCTCTCAAGACCTCAAAGGCTTGAAGACTAAAAGGACATCCCTTTGACATGCATATTCTACCTAAAGTAGACCGCAAAGATTACGAAGTTTGAGTCCAAAATTAAAAACAGGGAGCTCAGCGTTTGCTCCGACCGTGTAGAATTTTTAATGATGCTCCACGCAAATAGAGGGCTCTTGAGGGCCCTATCAATTTGCATCTTCTCGTATATCCCTCACATGAAAGCCCAAGAGCTATGACTAAACGGGTGGCCCTCTGAATAGGTAAGGGTACAACAGGTAAAGCACTTAGGCTTTACGAAGCAGTTAGTATTTTCGGTAACATTTTACATTCATATTTAATGTCACATAATTTTTCATACAAAACTGTTTATGAATATTTTGTTACAAAAGCTACCAGTACAAATTTAAGCCCAACATAGCTTTTAATATTTAGGATTTTAATTAAAGTTTAGTACATAATTATGGTAAAATGGGAACCTGGTTTTTAAGATTACATGCTTTGGATTCAAAATCCGAATTGCATCATCATAAGATATGTGAGGTATCTAAATACATGTTTGAAATTCCACGAAGAATTAACATTTTTAACGGACTTCAAAAAGGAGGAGGTTCTCAATTCGGCCGGGTTATATTTTTTATGTATTTACACCAATTTCACCGAGGTTTTTGATTTGATTTCCTTAATTCTTTTTTGTTGAGTCTAAAAAGTACAATAGATCCTTAGAGTCATAGAACTTCAAAACATAATCTTGCAAAATGCAAATGAAGACAACGAACCAAGTCCAAAGGCAACCCTTCTTGTAATGTATACGTAACGTTAACATCCAGATACTTCGAGAAATTACTATTAATATGCGAGAGAATGCGTTACTGTGCTATAGCGGTATGGATGTGCCCCCATTCTTTGCGTAACCCTCGAGCCATGAACGTTATGATGTTATGAATAGTTTGTATATGGCGTATGTATGCCTACCCAATCCATATCATTATCTGTTCCGTTCATCTCATTATGATTTATGAATTACTGTACCAACATTCTATTCATTGTGGGATTTAAAAAATATCAGAACATTATGGAAAATTTCTTATGTATAAAGATTACCTTAAGATTATTTTCTTAATGTACCGTTAAATTAATAGAATTGTAAACATTGTCATACAGCGCCTGTCAAAGTACGAGTAGAATAGCGATAGTATTAAATTCGGGTAGAAATAGATTGCTTGAAGATAATCAAAATTCGATTACTAGTCCATACTAACATTGTAAAAGCGGGGAGCGTGTTCGTTTATTTGTTTTATATTAATTTAATGTAAATAACATTAAATGTATAAAACACAGGATACTTATTATCCCGATAATCTTGGTAAATTCCTTTTTATTATATTAAATGTTCGAAAACGGAACCTAGATGGCGTTAGCGTCGAATTAGAAGGTGGTTTCATTACAATGTACAATAAATGTCATTAAAATCTCTACAGTGTGTTACAGCCAAAATTCAACGCGAGCGAAGCCACGGGCGGAAACTAACATGAAACAAAGATTACATAATTTTATCAAATTACCCAAATCGCCCCGATCGCGTGTAACCTTCGCAAAGTGCATCAGTGGATTCGTACCCCGCCCTGTCCATTCGCAGCGGATAGGCGCGCCGCCGGTTCACCAGTTAGATTAACTACTTAAAAGAATTGGGCCGCTTGCTTTGGCTTTTAACTTATAAGAGCTTTGAGTATACTCGTATCTACTCGCCCTTACATTAGCTGTTAAATTTGTAAAACTAAATCTATGTACAAAACCAATTGCAGGTACGATCAATACAATATATTATTATATTAACTATTCAAAAGAGTAAGAAAATAATTGTATTGTACATAAGGATAGACATTAAACAGAAATAAGGATAAAGTTAAGGAACCGATTGTGGCAATGTTTCCGAAGTATCAGTAGCAATCATTAAGACTTATAAACTTTCAATTTGAATACAAATATCTGTCGTTATAACCCTGCAATCAATGTTTCAACACAATTCCAAACAGAACAATTGAATGCTTTAGCAATTAAATTCTAACGCACACTATTTTAAAATAAACATTTTACTGTACAATTTAATTTTTAATAAATATCACTTTCTGGGCGATCGACTACGCAAATGCACTTGACAATAAATAGCGTTCAACGTGGTTCAGCTTCACAGAAATAAAATTAAAATTGCGACTGTAATGTATACAAATAGCAGCAAAACTTTTAACATCAAAGAGATAACTTCATCTGCATGACTTTAACCCCGACAGCTATTGTCCGGCTGAAGAGAATAAAAAGTAAAAAGTAAAGGAAAGAAAATGTAGAAGAAGCCTATTACAGTTCCGAGGAAATATTATTTCTCTGTAAAAGGATTTCACCTTTTTAAATTTCAAATTCGAATTAAGAACAATCGTCATTTACTTTTAATTCTTAAGTGATTCTTTGGTGGCCAGTTTAGCGAACCTCGTTTTGTTAACATTTTTGTTCTAGTTTAAGTGTTATCTTTGAAAAGTATGTTTGTGTGTGTGTTTTATTTATATCTTCCCTTTTTAAAATTTGACGTACACTAATTTGGACATTACAGAGCAAATTACTCAACTTCCGTAACGATTACTTATTTTTACAATAGAGTCAAAGTTTTGTTTTCCTACATTCTCTTCCTAGACTACAATACGAAGTACCTAATATTTAAAGTTATATTTAAGTAATATGCTAAAATTATAATAATAACCTGTTAACTTCTACCACGATACATTTTAGTAATGCATCCTGTAAACTTCTAGCCAGCTTAGTTTCAGCCAAGCTAACTTCTGGTAACGCAACTTGTCAACCAACCATGTAATAGCCTTAGGTTCATTTCTAAGGCACTTAGTGCAAAATTTACGTATATGACTGCCAACATTACGTAGAGTAGGACTAATCCAGAATTTCCATTTACAGAGAAAATTCTAGAATTTTGGTTAAAATTTTAACATTTCCCAAGAACTAAATAACATACATTCAATTTTATATCGGTTCATGTAAGTGGAAGATAATGCTGTAGGTAAAAATGTTATAACGATACGGAATAAAATTTGATAGCTAACTGCAACTCATGCACGATCGGCGAAAAGGCTTTGAGAAGATAAAAATTACGTTGCGTTTAACCGTCCGCGATATTGAATATTATGAATATTGTGAATATTGTCGGAAGCAACTGAATATTAAATATTCCGATCCGATCGCTCAGATCATTCTACGTAGCGGTATTTAAATTTGATACAGTGTATTTTTAATGTCATTTCGTTTTAACGATACAATATCAGCTGTGCTGGGCTTGTTATGTTCTTTTTTATTAATATTTTAAATTCGTTGATTCTTTCGGTCATACGAGATGTTTTTTTTTTTATTATTTAACTATTTTAAAACCGGTGAAGTTCACAAATGAACTTACCGTGCAATGGTTATTTCTTTAACAACAATGTCTCTGCTTTATTTTAAATATAACACGTAAACACCTATTAAATTGAAGCATAAGTTATAAAACTTTATGAAAGAAATTTTTCCAACATTTACTTTACTTTCGTTTGATAAATTGGATGGTAAAAAGGAGAGAGCACGTTGACCCTAATACCGTGCGAAGAATCATCAATACACGTGTTCAATAAAGTTACCTTTACTTGCACACGTTACCTTACCTTTGTTAGGAAAGGATCCCGCCAATATAATTTAATGATGTACATTTTTCATGGCGCGTGACGTTTTCATGTTGATTGATTGTCTCGATGAGAGAAAGGGGTACGAATTTAGTGGTTCGATTTGGAGTCTCTTTTTATTGTTTTTACAGCAAAAATAGCGACCTTTATATTTATAACTAGCGACCTGCCCCGGCTTTGCACGGCTGTTTCCCCGTTGCGTAGTTTTAAAGATTTAAGCGTACAAAGGGATGTAGGGACAGAGAAAGCGACTTTATACTATGTAGTGATGTCGTAGTAGACGTTGTCTTGATTCACTTGTGGTCTCGAAACAACTTGATTGCTTAAAAACAATTCAACTACAAACATTGGATTGAAAAGTCATTTTTATTATCAATTTGTTTAAATATTATCATCTACTCTTCAAAGCACATTTTTTTAATCATAATACTATTTTGACAGCCAAATGTAATGATTTTAGTAGTCATAAATGAGTCTTAAATGAAAATGAGATTTCTTCATAGATGGCTATTTATATACCTACTTCAGTAAATAGGAACAAAACGATATCTAATCTAATAAACACGCGCTTTCCTCCATAGTTTTGTTTTGTAAGTGATTTCACGTCGTCATGGTTGACAAACTAAGATATTGATTGGTGACAAAACTTGGTCAACAAGTAAACAATTTCTTTGTCCATCCATCCATCGTAACTGCCCTCTTTAGTTACAAAACATGCCCATTCGTAGATAAGTCCCCTTTGTCGACGTTTATTTAATAAAAACGTCATGTCGGCAAATAACAGCCGGATAGGTATTGATAAGGGCTGTGAGCAATAGTTATTAGTTAGGTGTAAGCGGTAACCGTAAGGCGTGTAATATTTTTTGTATTGTTTCGACTATAAAACGTAAAATTTGTATTTGAATATTCTGAGAAATGGAAGAATAAGATATGAACATGAAGCTTTTACTATTCATTTAATCAGCAACATTTATAATATTATTTAACTAATTGATTCTTTTTATTTTACTATTAAATTATAGTACCTATTTAATAATATTTACAAAATCACAATCTATTTATATACAAAACTCGAAGAAAAAATAATTAATTGATTCTTTTGTTATTTGATAAAAAAAGTCAGAGGAATTTATGTACGTACTTCTAATCAACAAGTCGGTAGGTGTATACTTGCTATATTTCTTTCGAAGCGAAGCAGGGTGATCATGCTTGTATCAAATACGTCCCATTTACATTTTTCAGAATACAGGTAATAGTCGCTTGTAACTCTCACTTGTACCACAGACGCATAGCGAGGTGTGGCCTATCTTACAGCGTATATCGCCCGAGACGCCGGCCTCTGTAATTGATTGATACATCCACCGCGGCCTTTTTAGTACATATTGCGCCAAAAAAAAATAGAACACCCGCCTTCGAGGCTACTTTATACTCATAACGTTGATTGTTGATTTTAATAAAGCCTTTTTTTCATTTACATTTACTTTTGGCATTGCGGTTTGGATTAAAGCTGAGGTTCGCTACATAATGTTTATGTAATGAGGAGTAGAGTACGGTTTTGTACGGTTCATTTGTAATTTTATCACTGGCTTAGTTTTTATTTTTACAAATTATTTTTGAAAGTAAGGTAAGGCTAATTGTATCGTTAAGAATAATACTTTGATATCGGTACGTCTCTTACTTGCGTCAAGAAAGAAGTATTACGTAATTTCACGTAACTATTTTTCTAGCCCAGCTAGACTACCAAGTTTCATTACATAATATGTATAGCAACATTGCAATAAAACATTGGTTGGGTGTAACAACCTCAATTACATTGTGTTTCCATACAACCCGTTCACAATGTCACCAATTTCCTACATCTTGATCAATATTTTCAGGCAGTTACTATTTGAAAATCGTGTTCTCACCGCGATGTACCATACAATAAGCAAAGTCCCTGTAACAATACAGTAACATTCATGACATTATGATGCTTAACATATAGCGATAAGATCTAAAATGGCCTGAGATACGCTCATAAGGACTTAACCCTGACGCTGAAGGCTTGAAAATCTCGAGTGGAATAAAAAGGTTGGGTCCATTATGCGAACCAACAATAGGCTCCGACTGAGAACTGTGGATAACATCTGCAACATTACAACGAAAGGTAAATGCGAATAGGTATCCGGGATAAAATTTTATTGTGCGTTCGACAAAGGACTGGACTATGGACAAAAGCCGGACAACGGTTTTGGGACCTTCTATATATATATTGAGCAATTATTAAAGGCATTTATGGTAGCGCCGGAGGAAAATTATTATTTGGGTATCATTGAAAAATAAGAATTATTGTTTGGGGCACTTCTTTTTAATTACTTCATAGTTACGTCCATAGAAATCAGATAAGGTATACAATGATAATGTGACTAACAACAGCGCGCCGCACCATTGAATGTCACTTGGTACATAGGAAGGACACTTGTACATTATGAATATCACCTTGTAAGCGTTTTTTGACCAATACCGAGGTTTTCATATTATTATTTGTGTGGCGAATACGTGATGGCGAATAGTTTTGTGATTGTGTGCAAAGTAACGCGCTAGGTTTCAATACAAAATTGAGTACATTATCATTATATACCTTCTCTGATTTTGATGGTTATTTTCCATTGGACTAGCAGAGTACAGTGGGGTTCCACTGGATTCAGAAAAACTCAGGTTCGGCCTAAGTGGCGCATATTAGAAAAGACCTATGCCCAGCAGTGAACTCAAAAAGATGGATGGATACGTAATACGCTAACTAGTAGATAAAATAATAATATAAAAATCTTTGGTATTTAGTCAAAGTTACCCGTAAGTTAAACTAATCTATTTAACCAAGTTATTGGCGTGAAGTCAATAGACAAAGCAAAGTTTCCAAGACCTCCTAGATTGTTAGGCTTTGAACCATCCAATTTAATGTCTAGTTTAGTTTAGTTTCTTTACCTACGTTGTTAATAGACGTTGTTATCACGAAATCATTGCTAAAAGAGAACAATGGCCGATTACGTCACATCAATTGTTAATAAATTTAGTCTTAACTCCCTGATATATCTTAGAACCTATTAATTACACTGTAAAATGTAAGCATACATTTTTTATTTAGACCTACAAATAAAAGTCTGTAAAGGTTTTACGAGGCAATTACTTCTTGGCAATAAATTATAATCTACTTCTTACAACATGAAAACTTTTCTCAGGAATTACGTATTCCACGATAATGACATCCACTTTCGTTTTATAGTACTATAAACATCGCTTATCGTTTGCGGTCATGCCCTTATAATAAAACGTAATTGCTTAGCACTCTGCATTTAAAAGAGAAGTTGAAGCGGGGTTATTATGTCATTAAGAAAATTGTACATGTTCGCACTACGCAGTATTATTTTTATTGTGATAGAACTTCACGTACATAGGTAAGTTCGTTTTATCATTAATTAAAAACAGTAATCAATTTCTCTTATTTTTCTTAGCAAAACTTACCTCTTACGATCGCGAATATTCAATTGACATTACTTGTTTTATTTAGCCACTGATTTAATCAATTTAGGAAACAAATCTAACAAACAAAATGACAGTATAAAAAAAAACATTTTTGTGACATCTATTCTGTTTATCTATAACTAGCTTTTACTCGCGGCTTCGCTCGCGTTAAGAGTATTGTTATCCAATCTTCAATTTCAGTGCAATCGGTTTAAAATTGACAAAGT
>DWKA01001683.1:0-11925 GCA_018249155.1 Panoquina ocola ocola | reverse complement strand
GGTAGAAGATTTTGCAGATATCACGGTTTTGTTTGACATAGTCATGTACTGTCCTCGGATAGATATCGCACGAATAACTATATCAGTGAGTGAAGTCATAATTTTCGGTGGTAGAATAGGATTACAGGGTGGTTTTTTGATACCCGGTTGTTGGAAAATTCGACAAAACACGCCCAATTTCAGCAATAAGGAAAGATAATGTTACATCCTTAGAGGTACTCTATCAGTGAGGCAGACCGAATACATAAAGAAGCGGAACAATTAATTAATCGACAATTAAGTTAAAGTTGTAACTTTATAGACAAATAAAGACTTTTTGTTTTATAATTTATTCTTTTGCATAATAAATACGTACCTTAAAGTTATACAATATATAAAACTCAAAGAAGCTCAATCTTTTTTTGCCTGTCATCAATACCAAATCTACACATAATACAACGACAATAATCAACTGTTTCAAAATTCGTATCTCGTAAACGACTGCAGCCATCGAGAATTGTGCTGCAACCGCCCGCAACACGGTACATACGCAGTGCGATCAATCATGCTTATGTTTACGTAATTATCGAGTTGGAATTGCAAATCTAAGTAGCATTAGGAACAGGCCAACTCAGGTTAGCCGACAGCCACCTAATTGGATATGAAATTAGACATTTATACACAGCACGACAGAACTTGCAAGACGATTACATAATACTTGAGTTTAAAACACGTTGGTATATCTTAGAACATACATTCCTGACAAAACATCAGTAATAAATATTTCTGTACATGTAATAAACGTGTAATTGATCGATGTCTGTACATGGAAAAGCTTACAGAAATTTATTCTAAGAGATATGTGGCTATTTACTTGTACTTAAAAACAGTGATTTTATGATGATACTGTGTTTTTTTTTTATAAACTTCTCTATGCATTTGGTCTCACTAATTTCAGACGATTAAAGTTAAGATGCGGTTTTAACTGCTATATTTTAATAAATGTGGCATTTTAACATTGTTTTGTGTATTTTATTTTTCAATTCTTTCGAAATGACACAAGGAGATTAGAGGAAATCCGAGCAGGACGACCAAAACCAATCGTAAATCAGGACAGCAGTTCTACTTACAAAATCGAAAACTTAAAACTAATGTTCAACCAAACTCCACTCGAGATAACAAATCATTGAGCTCTTTTCAATTAAATTATATACGCTACACTCATGGCCACACACACACATACGACCCATAGCCTCCACTAGGACTTTGCAGATACCATGGACTACACAAAGACAAGAACACATACACACTTAAACACACTTTGAGAACCATTGCCTCCTACACCTGGCAACTATCTCAAAGCAGACGAACTCAAGTGTCATTGAACAGGATCATTTATTAAGTGTCGAATGGCTCCACATTGAGCGTCCCTCTAATTTCCATCCAATCGAGACCGTGCACTAATTAGCGGGTATTCGGCGCTCAAATCGCTAACGTACGACCAATTGCTTGCGGCTTGTGGTTGCGTCAGTGAAACAGGTGAAAACAATTAAGAGCCTCATTTGATAGACTCTTGTACATCTGTTAATATTGAATGTAGTCTAATACCGATCAACAATAGCTACAGCTATTTAGCTGGCGAGGAATGGAGAGTTGACAGTAATCAACCTCTATTTTTAAATCTTAAAATTTCGGAAACGAATTCTTTCAAAAACATTATTTAAAAGATACATTTAAAATATCTCGCACCAAATGGTAGATGAGCAAGAAAAAGTGTATTCAACGCACGTTTTTCTATAAAATAAGATAAAGCTAAATACTCTCACTTATTACCAGGTGACGGTAAGATGGAATTAAGTACAACATGGCGAGCGCATTTAGCATAAACCTATCCACTCTCCTTTTAAAGACACCCACATATGCGCATGGAAACACCGACGCAGTCACACTAATCCAATCCTGTGTACTAAACGCACAACGCACGCCGCAAGCCGCATGTCGCAGCCGCAGCGTAGCAATGATCGGACGCACGCCACGTTATGTAGAGTCGATAATAAACAAGACCCGCTGTCTAGCAATCAGGGAACGGGTCACCGACCCCCGGACTAATGACTCGCTATAAAATCGCAACTTGTTAGACCCTCATCAAACATGCGGCGTTATTAACGCCGGTCAACGAGCGTCCAGTATTACCGGCTATTGTCTAGAACTGTGCAGCTTCAAAGACCAGCAGAACAGAAAACCGAAGAAGTACAACGCGGGATATTCGACCTAATCAGCCTAATAAAGACACGATTTACTGAATTTTAAGAAAATCTTCTTTGGCATAAGAAAGGATTTTGATAAAGCAGTGATAGCCTAGTGGTTTGAACATAGGTCTCTCGAACGGGAGGTCGTGCGTTCGAATCCTACACGCACCACTAATTTTCTATAAGTTATGTGCGTATTACTAGTTAAGTATCACTTGCTTCGGTGAAGGAAAACATCGTGAGGAAACCTGCACACCTGAGAGTTCTCCATAATGTTCTCAAAGGGGTTGTGAAGTCTGCCAATCCGCACTTGGGCAGCGTGGTGGACTGTGGCCTGCACCGCTCACATTGTGAGAGGAGATCACGAGCCCAGCAGTAGGACGATTATGGATTGTAATGATGATGATGATGACTTAATTATAAGCAAGTGATAGGGAATAAAATAAATTGATATGATTGCCATATCAATAGTTACTATAAGATTATATTTGGGCAATCTCAGTGATCTAAAATGTATTCAGTGTATATCTATTATTTTCAGGACTGACCAAGTGTGGATTGGTTTCCACCACCTAAGGTTGTTTTTGGTAGTAACGGTATCCATGCAGGTTTCCTTACCTACTTTGTTTTTGCTCTTCAAAGTAAGTGGATTACAAAGGAAAATCATGTAACATTTGTATTTTTAATCATGCTATACATTTTATTATGCCGAAATCATCTTTAATAAAAGCTTTCGTAAGCACACGATGAAAGCGAAGGACGTCTGGCCAATTGTTCCCGACACGGCTATCACAACTCATTTAACGCTTCGAAAGCTCGATTATAAATGACAAAGACATATTTCAAAGTCATCATCCATCTGAATTAGGATGCGGGATTCTTATAAGGAGCACTTCGAAATTAGATTACATTTTATAGCATCACCAAATTTTCTCCAAAATTCCAAATATGCAAGTCATGAATCATGAGAGTAAAATCTTAAGGTCTTTTTTTGTATTTTACATATCTTTACAGGTCTGGCTTTTTTTTGTGATGGTTCTTTCGGGGATTCACCCATATAACCTTGGATTCCTTTCGGAAATTCTGTTGGCGAATATAGATTTTCCTTCCTGTTTCGTAAATGTTCTGAAAGATTGTGAGAATCACTATTTCTTGCAAATTGGCATTAGTAATAAATACGCTCAAATATACACTAGCTTCAACTTCATCCACACCATTCATTAGACGACAGTTGGATAAAGCAATGGTATTCGACGCTTCCTTACATCTTCCCAAGCTACTGAGGCCCGCGAAACAAAGTAACAACTCGCTAATAAAATATTAATCCATTTTTATAGGACCTTACAGATAGCCTTAAACATTAGTTATACTAATAAGAATTCGGTAAAAAACTATCAGAAAGCAATTGAGGGAAACACACCAAAAAAATGATTAACATATTAATTGCTCGCCACATTTCCTCGCGGTGTCCATGAAGTGTTTGCTCGAGACAAACTTTGAAAGAAGTTTGGCCGCCTGACTCCGACATTACTGTCACAACTTGTTCTTGCTGCCTTTATTCAATATCCATATTACTCCGAATCCGGTAAAACACATTTTAAACTTCAAGTCACGTTCGAGTTTAAATATAATTTGTAATGTTACACACATTTTATTATTAATGATTCCGGGTTACAGATAGATCATAAAAATTTTACATTACATAACATTATTTTGATACGATAACTGATCATTGTAATGTGGCACCGCTTATGGACACTTTGAACATGAATACAAATAGGTACTTCAACTGCCGAATTGGTTAAAAGGTGTAAATCCTTACTGAATTGTTGAGCGAAGGAAGAACATATAATTATATATCTTTTCGTATCTGTAACTTACAGTCAATTATGTAACAATTCCACACGGTAAAGCCCATTTCGATATATCGTACCGTACTCTTAGCAATAGCCCCGCAATCTAAAGTTGCTTTCACGTTGACATGGGTAAGACAGTTTTGAGTTATTTTGTATACGCGCAAAACATATTTGCACATTTGTAATTCATACGAAGTTTCCGGACCACTCCTACACCTGTGACAATAAGTTATGTTACCCACAAGTTGTAAATACTCCAATTACTCTACGTCACTCTTCGACACATTAATGTACAGTACAGACAGGTACACAATTAATAAGTTTTTTGCACATCAATAATAGTATATAAATCCTCTGAAGTATTGCTAGAACTTTCTTTTGTATATGAATTTGACGTTTTCTGTAAGGGAACAAAAATTCCTTTATAATTTTCGTTTACTTCACGCTCACTCCACAATACTAAGAAATAGTGTAAACACAAATGTTACAGTACAACTTGCCTACAAGCCTGTGCGAACAAAGACAATGAAAAGCTTTGAAAAAAAATGTTACAGTACAACTTGCCTACAAGCCTGTGCGAACAAAGACAATGAAAAGCTTTGAAAAACTAATAAGTTGTTATCAAAATTACTTTATACACAAAATTATATACAAAAAAATGTATTTGATCGACATCAGAATAAACCCATTAGTTACTTATATACCTACTTTAAAAAAATTGTTTCTGTTGAGCTATTTTGTCATTTGTTTATTTCGGCTCATTTTGGAAACCCCTTAAGTAATTTAAATAAGCATCATACCCGCTGATATATCTATTGAAATAAGCTTCGCTTAATATAATTTTGTTTTATTGTAGAATTTTAATCCGTATCGGAGCAGCGTGATGGAGGCAGCTCAGGCACCACCTTAGTTATAGGATCCGTGTCATGTAACGGTATCATAATCTTTTTCATTACTAACATTAAGTGTCTAATCTTAGGTAATTATAATAAAGATTAAGCATGTCTGCTGAATCTCCCCGGGGGACACGAGTAAATTTCACGTCAAGTCCATTGCGGATGTCTCCGGCCATTTTTTATTATTGGCTGGACGAATTTAGTATCTTGGGAGATATAAAAGGAAATGAAGCTAAGCCCTTCGGAAATCTAAGAAATTGCTCTTTTTCTCAGAGTGCGTGTGAGGACAATGGCGCGGTTGAGACCCAATGAAACACAGTTACATTCCTACTCAAGGGGATGGTTTTTACGATCGATTGTGAGATTTACGCTCCAATAACGATTTCCGAACATGAATATTTTAATTATTTAATTTTATTTTTAGTTCTTCAAAAGTAATAAAACATTTAGTATTTACTCGTAAATAACGCTGTAATAATTAATGTTCAATATGTACTCACTGCTTTGCAAACTGAAGCATCAATCTACAAGTATGTTTAAAATGAAATTGGTACGCGCATTTACCTTCATCAATGTTTTTTGTTAACCGTAATTTCAATCTCATTAACTTTATCTGCTTTCCGCGAAGATATTTTATAGCGACTTTATGGTGTTTTTACGTTGTAAAATATCTTTATTACAAATATCTAAGCTACAAAGTTTACTGAAATAAAAAAGCCACTCTTATTTTATCCACGTAGAGTGTAAAAGTTACAATATTATAGAGGTAGGTACGTAAATATTTGTCTCCTGCGAAGCGCCACGCTTTCCGCGACTCCAATATCAACGCACTTTATGTATACTTGATCACGCCCAAGAGAGCTATTGCAAGTTCGCTGTAAAATTCTCTTTAGAAAATGAAAACTCCGTAGGTATATTCAGTATGGAACCTCGCTCACCTATGCTGAAATATGGCAGTTGAGTCAGAACCACGCTCCGTTAATTGTAGAATTCGAAGTTTGATAACTTCATCCTAACTTTTCGTCGTCCATAGATTTAGTTCTAGCGTAAAGTTTTGACAGTAGTCGGCCACTTATACGTATAGTTCGCAGTTACAAAGTTCCTTAAGACGGTAGCTTTTAGTGGCTTTAAAGTAAGTGTTCAAGTGATATATGTACGTACATTTATGTGAGAAGTAAATATTTTTCAAAGCGTATCCGCTCAACGTCTTTGTGATTTAGTTCAAGTTGTATAATATCTATTTAGTTGACTTTTTGTTATCATTTTGACATTTACGTATAATTTTATTGTAACAGAACTTATTTTATGATATTCATAAAAACACATAAAACTCCGAGGGTATCATATCTTTATTAACCAGGGCCAATAAAAACGGTTCTTAAAAAAATATATAACTTGAAAAAGCTCATACATAAACACGAAGTATGCGAGTATAAATCGCAAGCGCCATTCGTAACTCATTTAATTATAATAAAGAGTACACAATCAATTAATTTGTCTACACGGTAATAAAGTTAATTAAATTTTATTTAACATTATAAAAATGGAAGCGAGACCGGTGAATGGGTTGATTAAGAGTCTGCAAGTCATTAAATCAATTCAGCGCCTTTAGAATAATATCTGCGCCGTATTCATGACGTGCTTATAGCTAGTGAGTTGTAGCACTCTGAAAAAGGAACAGTGAAGTCTGTAGTGTCGTTGTCATGTAGTAGCCGGGTCGGCGCTCATTAAGGCTGAGCCTAATGATGCACCTGCTTGTTAGCCCAGTCATTCCCTCACCTCATAAAAAGCTTTGTCTAGCGTCCGTGCAGTGCTTGGAGAAAGCGCACATTTAGCAACACTGCGAATCGAATTAACGATCTAAACCAAGACTCTTTTTTTTAGGTTACTCAATTAGGGTTTGTTTTTTAATTTACCGATATCATCTTAATTTATGTTTTTTCTTTTAACGTGTTACTTGATTAATAAACAACGTTGGTTATGGTTTTAAATTATAATTACTTTAAAAATTATAACATTAATAGTATGGTACGATTAACTAGCTTTTTACGTATTAGTGCATTTATAATTAACTCCAATCCCTGGCTAAATATTGGTGTTGACCCATAATACTGAAGTTGTTTGCAACTCTATTCATCGACTGAAAAAATTGCATGACGTCATAGTAAGCAAATAATAAATTATACTTATTATTATACTCTATATTTGAAATATACATATAATAAAATACAATGTAATAATATTCGCGAGTATTCAAAACGTACGTATCTAATTGAATTTGCCCGATTATTCTAATAACCATTGAAAATGTCAGAAATTTTACTGTGAATTACATTGCTAATTTCACTGACGATTTTGTCAATGCAAGCTAGCATTATGTAATTTTTAACTGACCAAAACTACAATATACTATGGCTGTTTCAATATGAGTACAGAAAAATGTGAACATTTTAGTTTGTTTGTGTGTGTATGTTTGTGTGTGTGTGTGTGTGTGGGTTGAGTGCGTGTGTGTGTATGTGTTTTTTATGTCTTTGTATTAGTTGAAACTTCTGAGGTCCATATATAGTGCCTTTCAGTACTTTTCAGTATAGTTTTTGAATTCGTTCTCAAAATAATTATTGCATAATAATAATATCATTGTGACAAAATATTATATCTTCAGCGGACGACACTGGTTTTGCTATAGAGTACTTATATTGTATTTTAAGCTTTAAATTTACGTTCTTCAGAAACCAGAAACGGGATTATAAAATACCGGATTAACAAATAAAAAATTATACAGATAAAGACTCACGACCCTCTTTTCGCTTTGTCGCATTCAAATAGGTACTTCGCTCGAACCTACTTTTCTTTTTTATTTGCCTATTAATATTCGACCTCCAACCGTAGAATCACGCATAAAACGCGCCATTAGGTATTGTGATTATGTATTCGTAGTCTAAAAAGTTGTCATAGTTATACTTTTTATACGGCGTATCAGTAAATCTTTAACTCACGAACTGTGGAGTCTGCCCCACATAAAATATGGATATGTTCACGCGGGCTAAATGTGGATTGACACCAGACACTTATCAGTTCACATCACGAAGAATCAATAGATATGAAAATATCCCAATGTCCCATGTCTAATGACAGGAAGTCTATAAGTTGTACAAGACCCTATACTATATTCAAGTTAACCACATTGTTAGATATATAACATGAAATGCAAACTAAGTAAAGAACAAAGCTGATATTACCTATCTAAGGGAGGACGCCCACAGCATAAGGCATGTGTTAAATGTGTTATTATAGAACCTATTTGTGTGTCCCTCATGTTAGCAGAGAAGGTCTAAGACAGTCTAAGTCGAGCAATAAGACACTTACGGGCTGTATTGTAACGTTTAAAATAATGACTTTGTTTTGAAATCTTTTATGTAAGTTTTTAGAATGTAGCCAATTTAAATCTTCGAAAATTTTCTTTCTGTACCCTGGATTTTTTGTGTACCTCGGTATACCTACTCGCGATAAACGTTCATATTGAATACATTTATGAAATCAGTCACGGCAATCTTATCTAATAGAATCAGTTTTAGATCTTCATGAGGTCGAGGCAATACTTAAGTTTTGGCAAATAAATATTTGAACTAGTGCTTGTAATTTCGTTGTAGTACTAAGTACAGAAAAGCTATTTCTGTAAAGATTATTCAAGTCCACATTGAAATATTTTTTCACATTCGTTTTATTAAGTTTGGATATTTGTTTCGTAATTATGCCAAGTCGACTGAAAAGATTTGAATGATTCTAGACGCATATACATATATTTGGTTCATATTCTGCAATTATAAGGAAAACTTACTCAGATATTCAGGTATATTTTGTTATCTAGACTCTATTTAGAGATAAAAGTTGGATATCTTTTATGTTTTAATTCTTTATTCTACTAAAAAAATTGTAGATTAAAACTAGTCGGTTCATAACTAGAATAAAATGGATTCGTGAGAAGCAGCAACGTTTAATTAGTTAGGAGCCTTATCTATACGCTAGATTAATATGTTATATAACTAATGTCAGTGTGTTGTCTGCGTATACAATTAGCAAACACAAACCCAATGAGGTTTAATGAACTTTACCACTTTCAATCTGCATCACACCACGCCGCACAAAGTGATGCGGTCTGCTCTCTAATTCAATCAGATAATTGGTATTGTTTTCATTCAGAAAAACAACAACACAGTAAAGTATTAAACAATAAAAAATACTATTCATAATTAATGTTTTAAGACTTCGTTGTCCGTCCTTCGCTGTCCGTCTGTCCGTCTGTCAGCGGGCTGTAGGTACCTCGTTAACCGTGATGGCTAGACAAATGAAATTTTCACACATTTTATTTCTGTTGCCCTTATAACAACATGATACTAAAACTGAATAGAATAAATATTTAATTTCCCATACAACAAACGTGATATTTTGTCTCGATATTAATAACGGCAACAGGAGACCCTTGAAATGTTCCCATGATATTTATTACTCATCCCCACCTATACTTATTTTATTTATACATAGATAATAATAGTATAAAACCCTTCATGCGCGAGTCGGACTCGCACTTGGCCGATTATTTTATATTCCCATTTACCATCGGATAAGAGTATTCAAACATTAACTTATTTTAAGTAAAAAGATATTACTCGGACATTTCTAAAACTTTTAAGGTTAATTGACTCGAAGCTACTTCACAATAATAATGCTCTTAAAGATATGATTACTGTCTATTTTCTATGACAAGGCGCATACTTTTCGATTTTTTTCTCTTGAAATGATAATTAGCGCCTCCAATATCAAAATTTCAAGTTTATCTCGATTAAACATTTTAAAAAATAGTTCTTGTTGTTTTGAAAATTAATAAGATAATTAGCTGATACCTTTTCATTTATTGCAATATATACCTACCTAAGTGAAATTTTCTGTGACTTGTACCTGGGAGATACAAGAATTCATTAATTGTGCTATAAGTATTTAACCTACGTATACAGTGAATATAATAAATACAATCGCCTCACATGTTCAGCAGAAATTCGAGAATTAAACCTACTCATCGGCAGAAATACTCCAACTTCATAATCTCTTAATCACTTCACCAAAGCAGAAGGACAGCCCTACGTTAGACCCAATTATTAGACATAATTCGTGCTAAGTAAAGATCAAACACTCCATATGAACCCATAACGTAATGATAGACATTTTATTCAAGCATCAAGCCAAAAAGCGGTAGCTGATACAAACGAAGAAACAAAAACATTAATTTGCTTAACTAGCTGCCGCCCTCGCTTCGCTTCGGGAAAAATATAGAATGTACACACATACTTACAACCCCTATTTAACCCCCTTAGGGGTTGAATATCATAAAATCCCGTCTTAGTGAGCATTTGCGTCCCTAAAAGAACCTGCATGCAAAATTTGAAACTCCCTAGCACTTGTAGTTTCTGAGATTTCGTGATGAGTGAGTGAGTGACCTTTCGCTTTTATATATATAGATTAGTTTCCGCTCGCGGCTCCGCCCGCGTGGAATCATGACTGTAACACAGTTAAAAAAAATCGTTTTTCATCTTAAAGCTTTTCCCCCTTTTTACCTCCTTCGGGGAGGAATTTCCTAAAATCCTGTCTTAGTGCTCCTCTACACTTCGTAAGGAATATTTACATCAAACAACTTTCTACGTTCAGTAGTTACGGCTGTGCGTTATCCATCATTCAGTTAGTAACGAAAGAGTTTTATGTATACAGATTTATTACACTTTATGAAAATTAGTAGACAAGCTATTTTTTCCCGAAGCGAAGCGAGGGCGGGAAGTTAGTAACAGTATATTATTATGTACGAGATGTTCCATCTAATGTTCGTTCCGTTTGCAGTTGCTACGACAGTATCAATTCATTGTCATTCCGTTGTTAACAGCACTCTGTGTACACTTTGTTACATTTTCCGAAGACAGTTGATGGTATCTTGTATATTTACGTTACAAGGTAAAGGAGGTAGCGACCATTGTTTCATATTTAATATAATTACGTACATCGGTACAGAAATCTCGGCGTAATCGGTGTACATACATAAAAAAAAAACATAGCATCGGAATTGATAACCTCCTTCTTTTTTGAAGTCGGTTAAAAATTATATACTAGACACCTAGCATCAAATTGAATTTTAATCTGTGAAGTATAGTCGTACTGAGAGTAAATATTCCAGGATTAAGGCCGAAACTCCATCGAAGCTGAGATGTGTGCTGGGTAGCTGAGATGTTTTTTAAACAACCAATCAAATTTCGCTATTCACACTTCTCCTCTCGGCTCAGCTTCGGTGGAGTTCACTAAGTGGAGATGTTTGATATGGCGAGATGTGAGTGGCGTGCTGTGAGCGGCGTGCTGTGTGCGGCGTGCTGTGTGCGGCGTGCCGTGAGCGGCATGCTGTGAGCAAAGTCTCGTACATTTCCGCTACCCAGCACACATGTCCGCTTCGGTGGAGTTTGGGCCTAATGTTGACACAACGTGAAACTTCTAATGAATCTGACTATTTTTAATTATTAGTGAGAAGGCTTTAAGTGGTCTGTTAACGTGTCTGTTGGTGTCAGCGCGTCCGTGTAACGATAGATATAAATAACATTAATAGACAGTTTTAAAAATAATTGTTTCGTTTGACACAGCGCATGTCTGACACGCTTAATGTAATTAGCTTTATAGTGTTGTACCTATTTTGGTTACCGCTATCGCCTATCACCCATACCATACGTTACCGTTTTGACCTGACATAGTGACAACTCTTCATCAGGACGCAAATAATATGTCCGTTTGACTTTTATCTTGTTTGTTGTTATGTGTGTTTGGTTGACTCATCGAGCACATCTATACTAATATTATAAAGCTGAAGAGTTTGTTTGTTTGTTTGATTGGACGCGCTAATCTCAGGAACTACTGGTC
>DWKA01001682.1:0-11925 GCA_018249155.1 Panoquina ocola ocola | reverse complement strand
GGTGCGTGCAGGATTCGAACGCACGACCTCCCGTTCGAGAGACCAACGTTCAAACCACTAGGCTATCACTGCTATTTCGTATTATTTATTACCTCTTCAGGTGCAGTGATTATCCTATCCTTGGAAATTTGCAACGCAAGGGTACCAATAAAACGTAAAAAAGCTCAAAAAATAATACTCTCAAAGTAAACTATTCTGCACAATGTACAGATTGAGTCAGATTGTAGCCTTCATTTGTGTCTTTCTAAACATAAAACTTATCTGTACTTCAGTTTACGAAAATCGTTTCGTGAAAGAATGGCATTCACCAATGTAGGTGCTAATTTTTTCATGAAATTCACAAGTTGATTAGCGCTGAAACAGAATTGTAGGCAACTGACCAACATCATTTCACAAGCATTGTACGTAGCTTAGTTATAACTCGTTTTAATAGTAACACATCTATAAAGGTTGAAAGGTTGCCTATGGTTTGTAGTAGTCACAGACGCCAGGTAGACGCCAGGCAGTCTACATACAACCTACCTGTAATTTTTTATATAAAAAGCCGGCAAACGATAAGACCAAACGTATTATCAATGACACCAATGCGCTGCTGGCCAAGACAGAACAGAACAAAAGGAAGGATAGAACATACTGCCTCTCTAGCCCTTAGCAGGAATACGACAAGTCAATCTGACTCTAGCAAAAGGTTTATAGTTCGCCACGTAAGTGTCACGAAAATTAATTACTGAGGTCTTTTCACCAAGCAGGGGCAGCTTTCGTCACCTATTATGATATCCTGGTATTCTCGAATGGGACGTGGATCAGTGATCTAAGATGTCGCAATACGGGCAATATGTACGTAGACTTCAGACACAACCAAACTGATGGTAAGCGTCACCACCGTTCAAGAATATTTTGGGTCCAAATTCAAAATTGAAAGCATATTTCTCCATAACATATGGAACGATTAGGGAACTGTAATGTGAATCGCTAAACGAATTTAGCCCTTCTCTTTCCGCAGTATACTGTTCAAAGCACGAACGAGCTGATGTCATAGCCGCTCAACTCAATCGAACGCTTATCGAAATCTGACGTGGTCTTACGATCAGTCCGGCACGTGACATACTACAAGGTGCACGGCTGCCGACTGGCGTCCATAAGTTCTAAGTTTCCTCAACATAAAATTAAGTCTAGCAACTAGGTCAGAACAAGGTTACGAGATTCCGCACTAACAAACAAGTTGGAGTTAAACATGTGAACGGTGGAAAATGTAGGCCGTCGTGAGAGCCCTCGCAAGCCCTCTAGCAAGCCCTCGTACCTCGAGTGTTTGGACAGTAATGAGCCTGGCATGGCAATAAGGGGGCTCAATTTAATAACGAACACTTTTTGTATACAAAAACTCTTTTTTACGAATGTCAGTTTTCTTTGCCAATTAATTGTGGACTATGTAATGCGTTCTCATTTTGCTACAAAGTTTTTTTTAAACATTAAATAAGTTAATGTTTGACCACAATCTTACATAATCGTAAATGGAATTGAATTCCAAGATGGTGAGCAAACCCAGGGGCGTGCAGAGAGTGGAGCCGTGTGGGGGGGGGGCCTTTATGTCTATTAGGATATTTTGTTACTTTTCAAATTTCTTTCCATAGAAGTCCTGTGGTACAAAGGAAAATTGCTTTATATTTGAGACATATTTTAATCCTTGAATAACAAATCCATCTGCCTGGATTTTAGAATCAGATTTAAATAAAGTTAAACAAGTATGTATATAGGTATGGAGAAAAAAATGTTGAGATGAATCTACTGAATGAAATCTCTATTAATTTCTAAATTTTTCATAGATGTAGCCAGTTCACTAGTCAAAAATACAGTAACAACATGATGTCAAAGCCCTTGTACCTACTGACCTCAATTAAACAACATTAGCACATCAACTTCAATGGTGTGAATTAACACACACACACATAAATAGTGTTTATCTGGTACAAACACTTATGAAGACACGGAATCACTCATCTCTAGAACACCACTGTGAAGAGTTAATTCTGTTATGAAGATCTTTCACACTTAAAGCTAACATTTCCAAGTCAAAAAATAATAAGATACAATTATAATTCTTTTTTATGGCAAGATTCAGCATTAACTATACCATTAGCTATTACAAGACATCTGTTGTGTTGTTTATTGCACCAGTCCCTCAGTTGGTATATAAGTAATATACTTGAATTAGTTACGAATCTCCACTAATACACACTACTTGACAAAGTTTTAGAAGACCATAAAAATTTTAGACCTTCACAAGTACCCCTACAGTAGCCTGCTGATAAAGTGAAACCAAATCATAGTTAAAAACTTATTATCATTGTAATACCTAACTAGCATAAGCCACAGGTCAGCTACCATCAAACAAAGGTTTACAAGCTATATGTAGCTCTGGGATCAAGATCAAGCAGCACTCCTGCAGCATACAAAAAGAAGTTTGGCAAACTTCTTTTTTTTAGACAAACATGAGACTATAATTTTTTTATGAAAAAAAGGTAGTAATGAGCTAACAGTGCCAGTCCCCTGAAGCCCGTAGATACTTGAGACAAACTTTGGATAGGACAGTGGTATGGGACAGACAAAGTTAGTCAGAAAGTCCTGTTATGAATATTCATCATTACAACTCATATTTATCTCACTGCTGGGCTCAGGTCTTAGTGATTGTTAGTAACCTGTTCCCCTCAAAGTTTGTATCCTACGCATTGGACCACCTTGATATGGTTTAACAATTAGAAAAATTTGGGATTAGTACATTTTTATTTCATTTGAATCTTATGTCATAGAAGGTCAATGACCCTTTCTTAGGGCACTGAAATTATGACAAATCTTAGGGTATTGAACACAATGATTAAAAAAATATTTTCATAATATACAATGTACAATTAAGTATAACACTATATTAAATTTTTAAACTTGATATGTGGGTGCGTAATCTGATCCCTATATTTTCAAAGTATATTTTAAAGTTTCACAATACTCCTGATTAGGTATTAGTTGTAAAAAATACTCAAAGGAAATCCACCGCCTGCTTGATTACGATTGACATGACGAGCACACAGATAAGCAATGTTCTTTGCATGCTGTTACTACAATACTTAGGCAAGTATTTTTCCTGAATATTCGGTTAAAATCAGAATGAACATAGATGATTATTTTTTTATGGTATGGAATGTTTATTATGCTAGCTAGATTATATGCTCAGGAAATAAAAAATTGTTCTATTTTGAGTCAAATGACTGTAAATAAATAAATAAAGAAACAGATGGACAATAAATGGGGTTAGTGACCTCAAAAAATTGCAGTATACTATCTAGACTTCCTGCTATAGGCCTAAACATACCTTCACAGAAAAATACTATCTAAGAATTATCTTAAACCTTAATTTATTGTAGTCGTCAAACTCTGTTTTTACGAAGCAAAATTTCTAAATATTAAAATGTACATGATATATAAACATCACAACCTAACATTTATGTTATTACATTAATTTCAACTTATTTAATAGTTATCCAATTGATTAAAATATAATTGTCATATTCATATTATCATCACATACACCTATCAATAATATTCAATTCAATAATTAATGAAACATAGGGGAAATACCTAATCTATTAATAAAGTTTTGAATACTGATTATAACAATATTTAAAGTATGTTACCTGGTACATTATTTGTCGGCACCAATGCCATGTCCGGCGAGGAGTCTTCTTCATCAGACATCCTGAATTTTTGCTTCTTCTTAACAACTTAAAAACCAACACTTAACATGTCCATCAATTCAATTGCACTCAAACTCCAAGAGATTCAAATTTATTATTAAAATAAAACAACCCAGCTGTTGTCTATATTATCTGTCCTGCTTTTGTGATCCATTTTTTAATCTATTCTGCAAAGAAATATTAACTTTAGGGCTCTGTTATCACCATAGCGTCAGATATTTTTAAGATCCCAAATCCAAGTGTGTAGGTGTACGGAAATGGGGCATCCAAAAATGGATATGTGATCATTATTTTCGTTTATTTAATTTCATTTTATCATTAACAATAACACATAATCACGTCAATAGACAAATTACAGAAATGCGAGATGGGATAAGATGAATTAAAATATTACAACTGCATTGAACACACCCCATCTATGTCCAAGAGGAAATGGTACTATTTCTATCATTATCTGTATAATCGAAGGCAACAATTGCTTTCTATTCACTTAATGCAAGGTTGCGGGTGTCAGTCGATACTGTAGCACTTTCGCAATCTTTAGATTTGAACTTTATTTAGACAGCAATACATTTTACTCACAAAAAAACTAAAGTTGGTAAGTCGATGACATCTCGATACGTTTCCGCATCGAGACTATAAATATACAAATACAAATCCCATCCGCGTTTCCTCAGTATTAAATCGAATTGTTTGCAACAACATTCTGCATATAATTTGTGTTGTTCGGTTTCAACTAATACAATAGCACTGAGATCTTAACCTAAATTTACTCTATCGATTGTTATGCAAAAACACTCAGATGACTCATCGTAGTAACTAAAAATGCACACATGTGAACTATAAACTTATAAAATCACCTGCTTATAACTTAAAATTTAATTGATTAATACTACGGCTACTATTTAATTATTTGAAACTTATTTTTCAAGTCTTTCGAAGCAGACATTTTACTCGGGGACTGGGGAGTCGGGGAAACTGACAATGTCGCCAGTTACAATTTTTCAAACATTTTTTTGAAACTGTACAGTATAGGAAAATATATAAAATAATTGTCATTCTAAGATAATTCTGTTTTAAAATTTATACTTATAATTAACAGTGATATAAAATTTTTAAAACTTAGCATTTCAAATTATTATAACTGCATATAATGTAAACATTTATTTACTTATTATATCAATTTGATGAACTAAATGTGTAGATACATTTTTATGGAACATAAAAGTTCTCTCTCAAAAACGTCTTTAGTACAAGAATTAACTTTAAATAATAACTTAGATAATGATACAATAATTTTGCTACTGTTCATCAGCCAGGTAAAGCGATACCTTATCGCTCTCGGGCTTGAATGCTAAATTCAGAAGTCGTCAAACTGGCAACGTCCTTGCTGGACATGGAAGCGGAAATGCAATGCATTTTCTGTTCTAAACAACTGCTTCTAAGTTATTAAGTTACTTTATTGCAGTTTTAATTGAATAAAATAGATCTAAAATAAATAATGTATTTTAATATATATAATTATAAAATTTTTATTTATATTTTTACATCAAAGTAGTAAATTCCTAAGTAAAAAGTATTTTAACTGATACAGCGTCATAGTGGGTAATGGAGTCGAAGTTCTGTTGAACTAAGTTGTGGATATAATAATTGTACGTTTTGTTGAGAAATATCACATAAAAGTACGTGTTTTGTTGTATGTGGGATTGCAGTGAACAGTTTTCAATAATATATGGATACCATAAATGGGAAAAAGTGCTCAAACAACCTCGTTCTTCCATCGATGGTATGTGTGCCATCAAAATATTTTGGAAAGTTGATTGTAACTTTACTCGTGTGTCTATATTATGTAATTTTTCGTGCATTACAGTAATATTGTGCTATTAGTTGACGAATTGTACTAATTGTTCAAGTAATAATGCTCAACTAATACGAGTTTTCGATATCTTTGTCATCCGCGTAACTGAGTAGCTGGAGGAAAGGTCACGCATTCATCCGCGTTTTTGTTTTCAGAACGTATGTGGCAAAATAGTGAATATGAGCAAGATTGCTAACCGTTAAAACATCGTTTCTGAAGTTTCACGGGTCCCTGTCTTCGAGTTTCATGGTTTTACGGGGGCATTCGAATTGCGGACTAAATACAGATGTAGGGATGGCTTCGGACCAGCCTTTGAAGAAGAAGCAGCGAATAGACGGACCTGACATCGACGATGGGAGCGATAGGTCTACAGAAGACATTCTCACTGATATTTTTGACGCGGGGACACCACCAGCCGAGACTACCGAAGAGTTTTCTTCGAGAAACGGTGAGTCGCCAGACAGTGGAACCGTAAGTGAAGATGCCGTTGACTGTTCAACTATTATAAGGCTCCCTAGTGACCGAAGTGTTGATATTATACCATCATGTTCCTCAAACACACCTCACTGGAGTCCAGAGAATGATAAACTGCTTGCAGAGTTGAGAGTGCTACAAACAGCCTTGGTCGGTCAATGCTTGTGTGGATTTAATGAAAGTGTTTTGTTGCAATTGTTTGATCGGCAACTCCACATAGCGTCTTGGCCGCTGACATGCTCATTGACATACTTGTCTACTATGCAACTGATGTTTGATATTTATCTAAAACAAAACAACACAGGGACTATTTGTTCGAAAATTATGCAAGCATGTGATATATTCGTTAGAAATAGGCATGATTGGCTCACTGAAGTGGTAGAATTAGCTGAACACAAGAGTAAATTTATCACGTTTGTTGCAAGTAGAGTATTAGCTAGTTTTTTAATTGTGTCCAAGGATACAGTAGATGAGAATTGGCTGCAGCAAATTGCTGAAAATATCTATTTGTTTGATAGGATTAATAGAATAACAGTACAAAAAATTAACTTCAGTTTAGATATAATTAAAAGGATAGTGGAATGGAAAGATGTCGAACAGCATCCTTTAGAAGACAGTAATTATATAAACACAGTTGGGAATGTACAGGTCCAGGAAGATAATCCGTTTAGAAGTAGTTTAAACCAAGCAGGCTCTAGTGGTAGTAGTACACAGATACCTTCGAGTTCAAGAAGTGACAATTTACATAGTGCTTTCTCAAATTTACAAACCCACAGTGCACCATCTACGTCAAGTGGTGATAAGGCAGAAAAGCCAGTAGTTTTTAAACTTAATGAGCCAGTGCTCAAGTTTCCCAATAATGAGCATCAACCAGGAATGGAGGAAACTGAGTCACCCGATCGTCCCCCGTCCAGAATAGAAAGGGTTAACGAAAATGGATGTGTAACAGTTATTCTCACAGATTCAGAATCATTTGACACTTCACACATAAAATGTTTAACGATAAAGACGTTAGAACACCACTGGCCCATTTTAGTTAAAAATATGAAACTCCTATTACTGAGGTACCTGAATTTAGCTAATGCTGAAAATTGTATATTAACATTTTTCTCTCTGTGGGAGAACATTATAAGTGTTAAGGCAAATCTTTCAATAATTGATACAAAACCATTTTATGCAGATTTACAGGGTTTTGTTGACTTATTAAGAAATACAGTCCTTCCAAGTTTAATATATTCTCATTTACTGAGTCTATTTAATGAAGTATTATGTTATGGTTCAACATTGGCCTTGCAAGATATCTTACCAGAAGAAATATGTTGTTTAGCACATTCGATTGTTAGGTATGTAAAAGATTTCAGGTTACTCAGTGATGTTAGAGTTCAGAATAGCAGAAGTAGTTTTGGGTTTTTGGGGTATAATTGTACTGTATTAAGGGAGTATTCTTTAGGTCCGGATGTTGCTCCACTGGCATCGACAATACAGTTAGTAGATCAGAGTTACGGAGAAGATGACAACGATGACTCTTCTCATTCTAGAAGTGAAGTGGACAAAACAATGCTGCAAAGAATGTCTTTGTTAGTCTTAAAGTCAGTTGCTGTAACAGTAAAAGAAATGCGATGTGACTCGTCCGATAGTTCAATAGACTCATCTGATTATAATGCAATTCAGGATATGCAAATTGTAGAAAGATCAATCAGGGATGTATTAAAAAAACTTGATGTTTTTATAAGGAACAGCTTGGAGTTCCATCCCGAGACTCCTTTTACAAAAATGCTGATACATCTATTCAGTGAACAAGATGACTACTTGATTGAATCAATGGTTTGTACATTAGATATTACTGTTGGTATTGTTTATAGGAACTCTATGTATCCCGATTTAATACCTATGTTGAATCCTATATCATCATTCATAGAGTTTCTGAAGGTTGTGTCACATGACAGTGATGTGTTACTTGACTACTTGGTGAGTAACGAGACATGTTTTCTGCTTTATTTGTTGAGATTTTTGAAGTATGTTAGGAGGAACTGGCCAAAATTCCTTGAAACATGTCAGCAGTCAGAATCGGGTAGCACAAGAGGTCTGGACGAGACTATGAGGGTACTCATAAGGTTGAGATTGCAAATAAGTCGACTGGTATCCAAATCATTGTTCCCATATAATATTAGTCCAGTACTAAGGTTGTTAGAAGTTTGTGAAAGTCTGTATGAGGGTAATGAATTTAGCTGAAATTTAACTAATATTACAAACGCTATATTTTTCTCTCACATGTTTGGATTATTGGACACAAAAGTTTGTTGATAACTAAAAGAAACTGTGTAAATTTGTTTTAAAAAGATACATAGTTAAATTATAGGTGTACACTCTTATCAATTTTATGTATTTATTTAGTTATAATAAAGTTTAAATTTGCAAATATAATTACAATTTTTCAATTACTTTGGATCAACAATGTAAGCTATTTTAAAAAGACTGCCAATATTAAAGGACATTCCATTGTTTCAATAATGAATTAAAATTAATTATGAATATGGAGTACTTAATTTATATTAATGATAGATATTATGTAAAATTTGTATTGAACTTGTGTGTAGTTATCATTGTTGTCTTCCCAATATTTTTTTCAACACTGTATTGCATTTTATTAGATATTTATAGTTTAAAAGTACCTCTTAACCTAACTATCGAAAATGACAAACAAATAGGAGATTTTCATGTATTAAAAAATAAATATGTTAAGAAACCAGACTAATTAAAGTATCTATGAAAGTAAATCCAGTAAAATAGCAATACAGTGTCTGTTGTTATAATAAAATTACCATGTGCCTTAACATAATTTAATTAGTGGGTGCTCTTAAATCATAATTCATGGTATAAATGGTGTTATTAAACATTCATTAATGCACTTTTATCGCATAATACCATGTGGAAATATGTATACCTATATACCTTGCTGAATAGTTAATGTAAGACCCTTAGAAGTGTTTAGAATTAATTTATTTTAATTATATTGTATTGGTTGTATAGCCTTAGTTGTAATGCATACAAAAATGCGGGTTTTTATTACATTTTCTTTACTAAATTATATTCCATGCCACATTGTAAATATTGCCATCAATTACCATAATAATATGATAAGTAAATGTAATCAGTATTAATACAATATCCTTATTTATATCAACGGTATATTTACGTTTAATATGTGAAACATTTTGGTGAACTCACTGAGGATTTAGTGATATCATTTTTTAAGATCCGGCTCGAAGGACCATTTCTAGGATTTACCAAATATAATCTGGTTTCTTCATAAACTGTAAAGTAATATAAAGGGTTATCGCCTTATTGAGTTTACGAAGACATTTCACATTATATTATTTCGATTACGGGATTTTACTTCACAACGACGAAATATCGCTATTATTTAGGTAACTTGAATAGACTGTTATACAATCATAGATATTACTTCAGTTTCTTACCAGAACCCCAAAGTTCACATAGTTATGCTTTGCATTTTAAAACATATATTGAATCTCTATATAAGAATAAATTGCGAGAATAGAATTAATTTTGTAGCTTGCTACAATCTGGTGAAAGAGTATATGAAAGTATTTAATTATTTGCTTAATGTCTTGCCAGTAATAAATATGTTACATACTTTATATTTTACACAAACTGACTTTATTAAATCAAGTAATATTTAGTCCAGTTTAGCATTATCAATATATGACGATATCACTCTGTGCAGAGACTGACAAACAACGAATTAAAATTTGTATGTTTATATCGCTTTTAAGAAATGTACCAATACACGTTAATTAACATTTTACAAGGTGCCGAATACGAGTAAAACGTTCTTAAATTGATATAAAAATAGCAAATATTTGTGACTCTTTTTTGTTGATTCTCATTACAGAGACGATAGTTTACTTTTGTTGTACAAATACTAATTGATATTAACTACAAATGAACCTTGTTTTGGTGGAACTTCTTAGTACTAAATATATGATTAAATTAATAATAAATAAATGAAATAGAATCTTCTCGCTAGTATGTTACTTAAATGTTTTTTTTTTCAAGTCTTTTACAATAAATATCTTTAGTTCGAAAAATTTAAGGACATAATATTTCAGTTACCAACTTAAGAAAAATATTTAAGAGCACTAAAACTGAGAAGTTTCACTTGAACAGATTTTCCCATAGAAAAATAGTAAATGTAGGTAAATTACATCGCAAATAATTATAAAATTAAGTTACGAATAAATATTAATAGAATTTGTATTACCAACAGCCATTGTTTTCATTAAAAAATAAAAAAAAATCTGTCACATTAACTACTAAATGCCATTCGAAAGTAATTTGTGTCTAGGTAGTAAATTAAGTTATTAGTAATAACTTATTACTAAGTTTTTTGTTAATATTTAGTAAGTATATAATTTAAATAACACTATTAAAATGAAATATTTTTGTACATGACAACAAGAAGTTTTATTTTTTTAATGCCAGAATATTATTTTATAAATATTATTATGTAAACGCTAACACAATCATGGCTCTATACTAAGATTGTGCCGTGGGTGGAATGGATAACACTAAATAGTAGTACTAGTAATTATTACTAACACCCATGACTCAAAAATAAACATTTATCTGTCTCATAAAATAGGTATCTGTTGCGACTGTAATCGAATCCGGGATTCTTATGTGAAATGCCACATATGTATTCACATCGTTTTATGGTATCTGAAATTTTATTAAATGTTGACAATAGTAGCTATCACCTGGACACCTTATCCAGAGATAGTGGGATAGATAGCATGGAAAAATTAAATATGAGCCATCCATAATCGACAATTTTTGACGTTTTAAAGACTTGAAGCCCTAGCTAGATCAAAATTCATACTCTGTCGTAGTAACGCTGCGCTTACATTAATGAAATCTAGGCTACGCTGTGCGCTAACTGACCTAGCACAAACCAGTTCTTAACCCATTCAGTGCCTTAGACGCGAATTCGCGTCCTAGCAATTTTTTTTCTGGTGCCATGGACGCACATTCGCGTCCCTATGTGACTTGTCTTGTTTTTCCTCATTTCAAGAGTAAATAATCTGAAATTTAAAGTATGCATATATCTAAATTCAAAGTTAACAATCTCGAAGCGGCTCCTGGATATAACATAAAATTTTAAAATTATTTAAATCATTGATTTTCACGCACCATGCCTTGGACGCATAATCGCGTCCGGTATGATAAAATAAAACAGGGGTGACAAACCGTTCAACACGATTTATTTTGTATAATTGAAATAAAATACTCAATATTAATCTGTAATTATAATAATAAAAAAGCATCGTGGTTGTGAAAACATATTATTATGTGCGCCCAAACAGATAAAAATCTTTTGTTCTCCAAACTAACCGATTCTTTTATATTGTAACGCCGCGTCGCAATTACTGTCTGAATCATTTCTAATAGACACCTTAGGTTCATATTAGGTATGCGGATCAACTTCGATTTTTTTAATGCACTTTCATCTTCAGAATCCATAATTTCGTCAGTACTAGTGTCTGAACTGTTATTATTAATTACATTACGACTGTAAAAACCTGTAAACTTTCGCTTTTTTGGAAATTTTTGCAAAATTGACTGACTACATTCATGTAAACTTTCATTTTCTTTGCAAATATCTTGCTGATAATGTTCATAGAAGAAAAAAAGCAGCGATAGCCTAGTGGTTTGAACGTTGGTCTCTCGAACGGGAGGTCGTGCGTTTGAATCCTGCACGCACCACTAATTTTCAATAAAAATTATGTGCGTATTACAAGTTAATTATCACTTGCTTCGGTGAAG
>DWKA01001681.1:0-11932 GCA_018249155.1 Panoquina ocola ocola | reverse complement strand
CAAAGGTGTCCATGGGCGGCAGGGGAGCGTGGCACTGTCAGCTCGTTTGCTATCTTTTCTCCAAAAAAAAAAAATAAAATAAAATAAAAAAAAAAATAAAAAAAAAAAAAAAATTACATTGTCATTTTTTTATAATTAAGTAAATTCTGAGTCATACAATTATTAATGTTATAGCACGCACCTATACGTAGAATATTTAAAAACTTCAAGGTCAAGATAATCAAGAAATTGCATCTCAAAATAATAGTAGGTATAATATTTGAACTTTACATAATATGCGAATTTATTTAATTTATAATATTATTTTTAAAGTCAAAAGAAATAATTATAGTTAAACACCGTTAACATGAAAAAGGCCTGACCCTCGAAATCCAATTACTTTTAATGATATTATCCTTGTAATGAAAAGTTTACGCTTTTTTACTGCTTTCGTTTTCTTTGATTTTGTCCCCGCGAATTTTCACTTTTCAAACGTAAATATTTAAACGTGATTATCCATCTATTTATGAGTAAAAATTATACGATAAAGAAAGTTTCAATTTTGTTTGATCACAGTGAGCGAAGCGTCGAACAAGAATAATCACCCGCTGCCGACACCGGTGAATCAGGAAAAATCTGAACTTTGTTGCAGGACTGACTGTAATGTGAAGAAACTAATCAAGGTAATCTTTAACGCGAGTTTTGGTTCAATTTAAGCTATGTTTTGTTACTTAACTAAAATTACATACTTACCACAACTAAGCGTGATTTCACAGCTGTCCGGGCGACCCGTACGGGTGGGTCCGGGCCGTCATTTTTGACTGAAAATCGTTGACATTTGATTGAAACCCGTACGGGTAACGCCCGCGTTGCTGTGAAACGATTAGTACATCGTCAAAGATATGCTCCACCCGCGTGCCGCGCCCGGACCCGCACGTACGGGTCGCCCGGACAGCTGTGAAATCACGCTAATACAACTCAAGAGTAAAATTCAGGAGAGTTAAAATGCATCCTTCATTATTTTATCATTATAGATGCTTCCAGGAAAGGCAAAAAGTCGATCACTAAAACTTTAGTCCTAAAAGTGCGTTGAGTTGTTCTATAGGGAAAGTAATTGGGTCATGTACGAGTAATTAAGTCACGTAATTTCATGTATACCCAGGTTCTGTGTAAATAGATGACTAATTAAGTAAATTAGTGGTGTATGTGGTGTCCATATCCATTTAATGAACTGCATGGTTAGCTGTTATTTATAGAACAGTAGGTATAACTCACAACCAGAGGCCTGAGTGTGTATTTTCTAACTACTCGATTGATGTGACGTAAACTAAAATTATAGCGTAGGCCAATAAAAGACACGAGTCAGTACTTCAGGATAGACTTTACTCTCAAAATCGAACTACTTTTACAATACAAACTGAACACAAATATATTTTTAGCAATTAACTGAAAACTTTTCATAACCACAATTCTTAACAATCGCATGACATGACAGATGACAACTTAGTCTCTATAACGCGCGGGAGGACGACGCGCCCTTGACACATGACAGCGCGAGGGATGTCCCGTGCTGCTAGTGAGGGGACGCGCTACAACATGAATTTAAATTTGTATGGGAAAAACTAGTTTTCCTCAAGTGCCGCCAGATGACTCTGCTTCAATTCCATACAAATTTTAGATTACGGTACGATTGACTATAGTTGAAATACTCGCACTAGACCCACTATATAAGTGTCAATTTTAATCACATTGTTATAGTTTCTTATAACTAAATAATAATCATAATAAATCTAGCGAGAGAAAGTTAGGTGAAAAGTTCACGTTGCTTTGTGAACAGTTTCAGCAGTCAAAGACAGACTGGAAACTTTACCAATTGTTTCAATGTCACCTACACTAATTAACCTGAATAATTTTTTAAATTTATTGACCCCAGGACCGAAGGGTCTTGATTAATATCACGTCAGAAACAAACTTCTCGGTCTGTTCTATTTAAGACATTTTCAACTCTTCATTTAAAATTCAGGTACTCTTATATAGGGTGGTTAATAACGAAAAATACATATTTAATAGTGCAAGGCAAACAATATTTTAGTGGCATGGGAAATGGTAAAAGAGTCTTAAATCAGAGAATTACCTCCTATACAATGACTAACAAATATTACCAATTTTATGATATAAAATGTATTTATTTCAGTTGAATGTTTATGTTGGACAACACAAATCTCCCAGCCCGATATTTTATCATAAAAATGTCTGAACATAACATATTATAATTTCCGGAGAGACGTTGAGCTATGATCATTTATCATAAAAATCCGTGATCAATGATCCTTCCAACCTTAAGGATGTTAAGAATACTGTTTTCAGAGATGTCGTTATAACAAAGAATTTCGGGACATTGATAAAAAGATTTATCTATACCTACTCATAATTCCATTCTATTTATAAAAGAAAATAAGTGATTTGTTTAAACATAATATGTTTGAACTATCAAAACTAAAGGCCCTTAGCTTTAGAGACATTATTATGAACATCAAAAGTACAGGCTACATTATTAAAATTTCTAGTTTTATCTGAAGTTCAAAATCAGAAATATAAAATAACTTCTGTAGCAACATTATCAATATTACCAAGATATAGACAAACTCAGGGGTTGATCTCCATATATACTCTGTACTCAGTAATAGTTATTACGTGGGTTGAATTTGTTGCTGCGGTTTTAGATACATGGGTATCTTTGGAATTTTGCCTAATGACATAAGTTGGTATGATAGATTTCTACTTATTTTAGATAGATATTATATATTGAAAAGCGTGGATAAATTGGAAATGAGACCCTAGTTTGTGGTCACAAAACCGTTTTCTAACAGTAAATATAGGATAGATTTTGTAATCTCTGACACGATTAAAATCCTCTGATAAATTAAACGTTAGCTAAGGTTATTTGCTTTAGCAGAGCAGTGAGTAATTTTGTTACCACATCAATCACTAGTGAGTAACTTTGAAAGTTTTTCTACAGGAAAAAGAAGACAAAATTGAACCGGTGAAGAAAACTCAAACATTCTGCATGCACACTGAACTGGAATTTAGACATGTGGTTCGTTCTACGCATATTGACAAGAGCATTGAAGCGAAACGAAAGGTAAGCTCACATTATTTTTCTGGGCATAAAATTTTTGTAGACGACAAAGACTGTATAAAAACTTTTGAACCACCAATCGATCTATATAATATACATTGATTGGCCTAACTATATTCCCGTACTAGACACATGCTTTGACACTAAATTGTATGTGAAATTAATATAATCTACATATATTAAAACATTAATCCCGAGTTCCAATTTTAAATTTTAACGGTAAAAATAACTAACAGTCTATTTAATAATGGCGATTTTCGTTTGAACATCGAATTTTCCTTGTTAAGGGTTTCGTATTTCATTTGTAATTATGTCAACTGACAGAACTCGAATGTAATCAAATTGAAAAAGTGTATCGCAGAAGTCACAGTTATTAATACTCGACTACTCGTATACTTCTGGCTTCTATCACTGGTATTGTTGATCGAAGACTTCTGGGAATTCAGTTACACACACTTTTTGGTATTTCACACGCATATATTTCCTATTTTGACTGTCAAATTTCATGTGCCGATATATTTCCTATTTTGACTGTCAAATAATAATACGTAAGGTTGAGGTTATTTTTAGGCCCAGTAACATCGGATATCACCATTAGCATAAATATAGCAGTTTGTTTTTACAAAATATAACTAATACACGAGTATTGTTTGTTTTCACAACAACGACAGCTCATGTCAACCGAATTCTCTATCACAATCTTGCGTGCACGTTTTCACAACTCTAAATGGACTTTGTAAAATATTTCGAGAGACTTAAAATTCAATTCAAATAGCAAAATGAAAACAAAATACGGTTAGTTGAATAGACAGTTCCAGATTTAAAATATCTCTAACATAAATTTTCATGTTCTTTTATATTTGATATTTCAACGGGGTGTTAATTTCCATCAGTAACCTGTTAAAAATTTATGACGCTTAAAATTTTTATACGTTTTTTACAAACTTTTTAAATTCACCGTTTGTGTTTGCAATTTTATTATTTTTGTATCTGTTTTCTATCTGTGTACTTGATTAGAAATTTATAACACATTTTGAATTTTAATAAATATGAATTTACTTTGACCCTTAGGGCAAAAGGGACATTTTTTAGCTTGATATTTAATTATGATTAGATTATGCCGATTTTAACGTCGGGAGAAAACAAAGTATTTTTTTTAAATTTAAGTAAATTTAATTTCCTGTAACATTATATGTTTTAGAACCATAAGATGAGGATAACTTCGATTGTGACAATATTTGTTTATCATTAACAATGTAAATTTAAAACTGGATATCCCAATTGAAGAAGCAAGTATTGGAAAACACTCGGTTTGATTGCCAAACTTCGTCTCATTTATCTCGTCAAAGCTCGGCTGGCGTTCTAACTCGATAGAAACTTTGTCAATACCATTAAAAACTGTAAAGGAGTATTGTTTAAACTTCTTTATTTTCCAATTTTGATTGAAATTTCTAGTAACTATTTTTTGGCAAAATTAAATATTCATAGGTCTTTCTTTGGGTCTAAATCCGCATGTTCATTAGCACGAGCGCAGTTCAAAATGTAACTCAACTTACTCAACTACGTAGGTACACGTATAAATATACCAATATTTACATCACATTACCTCACTAGAGAATTAGAGATTATCTGGAAGAATCGTTTCATAAACAATAATGAATACCTGTGTAATGTTTATGGTTCGTTCGGGAGTAAACCACAATCTTTACTATTGTCGTGTAATAACTTCGGGCATATAACCAATAGAGCAGTCATGTGAGCTACAAAATCCAAAACTGATCAGTGACTTGTCACTGATAAATTACAGTTTAAAACACAAGCGCACCATTAAATTTTTTAAGTGACCAAATGAGCTATGTCATTGTGTCGGCTACTTAGAGCGCGGTGACCTGTGTATCAGAAAATTTATTTTCGAACAAAACATATGTACATTGTCGCTCTGTTGATTATAATATGCTCGATGCGTAATAATTACCTAATAGCTAATATTCCCTTTGTGTCGGGTTCATTCTAGCAGAATGTTTTTGTCACCAGGTCATACGCATGTTATTCGTAATTATACTGGAGTTCTTCGTATGCTGGACCCCACTGCACGTTATCAATACGGTGAGTATTACATTTTATCGAAGTATTAGGCCCAAACTCCACCAAAGCGGAGATGTGCGAGGCGAGATGTTTTTTAGCTCAGGTAAAATCCACCGAAGCTGTGCGAAGCGGAGATGAGTGCTGGGTAGCAGAGATGTATGCCGCACACAGCATGCCGCTCACAGCACGCTGCTCACATCTCGCCATACAAAATCATCTCCGCTTAGTGAACTCCACCGAAGCTGAGCGGAGAGGAGATTTGTGAATAGCAAAATTTGATTGGTTGTTAAAAAAACATCTCCGCTACCCAGCACACATCTCCGCTACGGTGGAGTTTGGGCCTCAGATTCCAAGATTCCTATTAAAATACATGTATTATTTTACTCTTTTTAACCACGGTTAATTTGTAATTATTATTAGGTTTTAATAATACTCGCAGAGTTTAGTCGTAAGTATCAATACTTTTTTGTAGTATTAATAGTAATTACGTAAATGTTCATTATTAGGCCGCGTACAGACATTGCAAGGCATGCGTCTCGAATGGTTTGACCCACATGCCTCGGACAGTGCGCACGTGTCCTCACTGTCATCACTGTGCTATCTGTTTCGTGCTCAATGCATTCGCGACGCACGCCTCGCGATGTCGGTTCAGCGGCCTTACGGACACGTTCCAGCGCGGACAATATTGGATCTTGAGATAAGTGCCTAAGTGGCAATAACTTCCTGTGCGCCTTAGTGCTTCCAATCGCGCGCCAATCCATTAATCCTGCTTGTTATCTTTAGATAGTGTGCGTTATCCATTAGTCACTAATCCCTCCACCAATATCCAATATCATTTTGGCAGAGTTTACTATAAACTTCCTGAGTTGTGACGAGAAATCCTTACCAAATTGTTGTTAATTGTTCTGGAGCAGTCTTTAATTAAGCTCTTGTCGTAATGCTAGGACATCACAATATCTATACCAATACAATATCTAATATAACATAACAATTAAGTAAACTCTAATTTTAATTTAAATGACACTTGTCTAACCAATTTACTTTAAAGTTAGGTATTTAATTGGTGAGCGGAATAAATCCGATTTTCTTTGCCGATTTATTATTTTTTAATGATGATAACTGAAAAGAATACCAGACAGACAAAAGATTATATTTATGCAAAGAAGCTTAGAAAAAAATGTAATGAAATAAATATTCATCGGAATCATCTCTATCGTCGGTTATTAAATTGATTCAATCGAGAAGAAAAAGGCGCGTTTTAACATAATCCTCTATTTCACCACTTGAGACTGTAAGAGCTCTGGCTCACTAGGACACCATGTGCAAAGTCCTTAAAAGCAGTTTATATCTTTAGTTTTGTCATATCTATTTGTGCCTTCGCTAATTGCACAAAAGAAACTTCGGTCTAGAAAGCTAGCATTCATATTTACCACGATAAAGTGGTAAAACAGTCTTAGAAACATTTTTGAGGCAGCTACCTACCGATTTGGACTGAATAAAATGCCCGGTTGCAAATAATTGAAACGTATTTTACTTTGTTCTAATACATCATTGTTTTGAATATTAAACTTACTCGTGACTTAACATTTAATTAAATTAATTAAAGCGAGTATAACGTTTCATATTCTATTAGAATCGCGGAGGTGTTACCTTTGAGGCTTTCACTGAGTTGCTTACAGTAATGTAATTATTTCTGTTTGACCTGTTTGTAGATCACGTTTTAGATCGTATGATTGTTCCAAAGACAACTCAAGATAGAGTGTAGCGTCATACAATCTAGATAATTATATAAAAGACAGTCGTGTTAGTTACCCTATTTATAACTCAAGAATGGCTGAAATGATTTGGCTGAAAATTGGTGGGGAGGTAGCTTAGAACCAGGAAACAGATATAGGATACTTTGTATCCCTATAATCCTGGTAAATTTATTTTTATTACATTAAACATTCAAAAACGTAACCTAGATGGCGTTGGCGCCAAATTAGAAGAATGGTTACAATGTAAAAAAGTAAATAAAATTTTTACACTGTGTTACAGTCGAAATTCCAGTGGGCCAAACTTCCAACGGAAGCTTGTAATATAGTAAAACAGTAGACCCCAATATTGGCGTCTGGCCAATTTCCCGCGCTTTAGTATCGTTTGTTTAGTCAACGGACATACAAATAAAGAAACCTTATTTAAAAAATAAAGTCGCTGTCACGTAGAATAGAGTAAGGACACTTTTGACGACGTTGAAGCGGAATCTTGTAGTTAAATCAAAGGTTTGTTCTAGATCTACCTTTTTTACCCGGAGGAGTTGTACCAGTACATCGGGCCTAAGGGTGTGGTCTCACTGCAGCTGTTGGCGTACTGCTCATCCTGCTGCAACCCGATCACCTACTGCTTCATGAACAGGAAATTCAGACAAGCATTCATCAGCCTTTTTAAGAATTGCACACTTTTCAGGTAAGGTTTAAGGATTTTATTAATTCTAATTTCTCGAATATTATAGAAGGGGTTTTCACAGTAATGTTTCATCGCATCCAAAACATACATTGAAATGTGAATTAAATTATAACCATTTTATCTGTCTACGGCAAATACGAGTATCTTGTACCGTTACGAAACGAAGACAGCTATATTCATTTGACTGCGAAGAGACTATCAAACGATAGCTTACATTTCCTGGAAATCAAATCAAAGTATACGAGTAGGTATTTGAAATCTATATACAAAATGTTACTATATCAAAAGATTTTTCCTGTTTTCCCGAAGCGAAGCGAGAGCGGGTACCTAAACCTGTTTTTAATAATGTTATTATTCCTTTATCCAATTTCATTTCTGAGCTTGACAACAGATCAAAAAGACTTCCTTGTGAAGTACATAAAACACTTGATGAAAAATATATCCATCCCGTTACGTATCTATGTATACGTATTCGTAAAGTATACGGCTGTGTCCTTATTGTAGTAATACAATAATACTTAGCTCTTCTGCAAGGTGGGCCAAGGGGTCGTGTCCATTGGCGACGGTGATCACTTACCATCATAATGCCCGTCCGCTTTCTCATCAGGCCTTTAGGCAATAAAAAAAATAATACTCCCAATGTTGATGTAGTAGTTAGTCTCTACTATCTTAGATTTCTGAATTTAAGTATTCAGAAAATCTATCACAGTAATGTCAGTCTAGAACCACTGTTTCCTTCGAAAACAAATTACATCAAAACACTGCGCCGGTCGCTGCGCCCTGATTGGCCGACACACAGTTCACTTGGTTTTAAATTTTCATTTATCAGTGACAAATCACTGATCAGTTAAGAAATTTTCTAGCCCATATTACTCTCCACTGAGTAGAGTAGAGTCTATTAGGTTACTTCCTCGATGTAGGTATTATAATAATGAAATACCCAAATTACTATGACAATGAAATACCCAAATCCTCAATAGACCGGAATAACATTCGTATCTGCACAATTCGTACTTTCATGTCCTCGTTTATTTAAATGAGCATAATATTTTATGATAATCCAATACTTGTGCTGTGAATACCGTTTAAGCAAAAACGATTTCGATAACAGTTTTATCCCATGACATAGTATAGTAGTATTATCATAAGGTCAAAATATTTTAACTCCACTAGCGTGGAAAATGTCACTTATTTCACGGAAAAATAAATAAAAGAAACAAAATAACAAACTTATGATAGAAATAATTGATTGAGCTAACAAGCGCCTTATTCACAGCAAGCTCTAATAAGGTTACTCTGTTTTCCTGTTGGACGGTTGTTAGTGTGATTGTCAAATTGAAATTGCTCGTTAGTCGGTAATTTCAAAGCGCTTTGACGACAGATCGACAACATAGAGTAAGATCCAATTATACGTTACGACGATATGCATCATATTTTGCTTTTGCTTTGACGACTTCAACTGGCGCTCAAACATTTCAATTCAATCAAACAGCAATTTATATCTTCATTATTTTTTTTTTATTATCAGAAGATCCAAATAATAATCCAAATCATCTAGAATAAGGTCCCAGGGCCCCCCGACCTTATTTATTTAATAAATTCCAAGTACTGATTTTTACGAGTATATACAGGGTCAATGTAAAAACACCAGCAACCTCGCAGGCCTAGGTAGGTAACATCATATGCAACAACACATAATTATACAACAGTGTTAACAACACACAGTTTGTATTAATAACTAGTTTCCGCCACGGCTTCGCCCGCGTGTAAGTGCCAATGTCATCCAATTTACGTTTTCAACATTTAATACAATAAAAAGGAATTAACCAGGATTATCGGGATAAAAAGTATCCTGTGTTATTCCGGGTTATAAACTATCAATGTACCAAATTTCAACAAATCCGTTCAAACGTTTTTGCGTGAAAGAGCAACAAACATCCATACATCCATCCATACTTACAAACAATCACGTTTATTATATGTATTAGTAGAATAGGTTATTTTAATGAAAATATACAAGGCCAAGTTACTGACTCCACAATTCGGACGACAATTATATTCACGACACACGATATTCTTCGGAAAACAGACAAAGCTTCTCGTTTTCAAGAGCTACAAGGCATGTCTGTTTAATGACCTTAAGCTCCTTTTAGTTTAAAGGTTAAGATTTGATTATTTGTTTGAAATGAATAGGCTTCGAAGTTATTGGACCGATTAGAATAGTTTTTATCCCCTAAAGGGCGTGACTATGTTTTACCAAAGTGAAGCAAGGGCGAATTTGTTGGTATTAAATAAAGACTGCCCCCTAATGTTTACTACAACTATCCTTTCTTTTACAACTACCCTATAACTTATTACGAGCAACAACGGAATGAATAACAGACATCTGGACCATTAGTACGGGTAGGTAGATCAGGCTTAAGCTCGATAAATTGGAATTTGCTACTAAATTCTGTGTTTACATGTAATAAGTCACTTAAAATTAAGTTACAATTTCATTTCCTACTTAATTTACTACCTACTTGACTAATTATAGTGCGCGCGCGAGTTCATTGCCGAGATTTCTGACGTCACACGTCACCCCGCCCTCTTTAATATAGTGTCATTAAAGCTCAAAATTATTTGTGCTCCCCCCCCTTTACTCGGCATTAAGCTCGCGTGCCAATTATAGATACACAGCAGTATAGTACTTATGTTCTACCGCTAATGTACTTAATTCCCATTATTAATGTTATCAGTAGGTATGCAAACAATAATCAATTTTCACGTCTAGCTCTCCAAACATAGGCCGTAAACAACTGCGGATTATTATTACGATAACATTGACACGTCTAATCACTGTAAAACGTGATTAATTCGTAGTTTATTGATTATTTCAAGATTTTGTATGTTGTACTATAACATATTTTTGGCGGGTATTTCTAGTTTAAAACATTAATTGTCCCACGTTGGGCGCCAATTTGCGGATCCGTTATAATAATAAGCAAAAATGTTCTCAAATTCAAATTCTATTCATTTATTCAAACTCAGACTAGCTAGAGAAAGAGACATAATGTTATACCGTACGTGCTAGAGACGCGTGCTATAAATTCATGGTAACTAAAAGTGCAAACCTCTGTGAATGTAAGTAAGTATATACCTAAGTACCAAATTACCGCATTCATATTTATTTTACCACAAAGGGCAGCACTATTTAATTTATAGAAGTAATATTGCATACATGTTATGTCTATAATAGTTTAGATTTTGATCTATAGTTCCTACGGTTAGTTATGTATAGTCACCTACTAATAAAAAATACATCGTCAATAAGCATTTTTGTAAAACTGATTCATATAACAAGACAACACCTGCTTCCACAGCGATAATATATGTAAAAATCGCAGATGTCGTGCGGCCAGGAGCGATAAAGAAATTAAATTTCCTTTGGAATATGGATTATTCATGAGACGTAATAAGCCGTCACACCAGATGATGTACAGGAAACGAACCCGAGAATCGCAAACTCAGTTTTAAATAACGTAAACACGATACTGGTATTTTGTACTTATTCTACTTTGTCATGTGAGTGTCCCGGAGTGTTCTTACTAAAGTAAATTCGATCTTTATAAATCAATAAATTATTTGTCTGTGATTTTGGAGTAATGCACCTTTTTTAAATCATGTATTTCTTACTTGTACGAAACACGTCTCTTTTGCACTTTTGTCTGTCTGTTTGTTTCGTTTTGTGTGTTTGTTTTGTCTCAGTTAACTCAGTTAAAAACATACATAATAATTTTAACAATCGATTGCTAGTGAACTCACACGACTAAGTTACCCGTAAGTTACAATCATGGTAAATAATTAAGGGCATAAATAAAGGCATTGAAATAACCCTTTGAAAATTTGAATCATGAACGCAAAACGAGTCTTCAGTCCTCATTTTGTGCAATCCACCGCTGAGCCACCACAACATCAATACTCTAGTTCTCTTACCTTGTGGTAACACTAGCTTCCGCCCACGGCTCCGCCCGCGCGAGATGTCAGACCGCGATACTAAGTAGCCTACGTCACTCTCTACCCTCCTAACTATCACTACACACATAAATCATACCATTGCTTATACAATTGCTTTTTTGTGACGTGAAACAGTAACAAACAAACACACTTTCACATATTTTATAATATTAGTATGGATAACAGTCTTTAATTTTAGTAACAGAATCAGTGCCTAACGTTCCTGTGTGATAAATATTATCGAGGATCTTAAAAATACTTAATGTCGCATTTGATTTTAATTTTCCG